>JZKD02S1827870.1:244014-260114 GCA_000966675.3 Picea glauca | reverse complement strand
TGTTTGTTGCATTATTCTTACTATAATGTAATGAATTTGGTGTTTGTATAGTGGATAAATTTGATTTTTTCATTTTGTGTATTAAATTTAGTGTTTAGCAAGTGGATAAAGGTTTGTGAAAAAAATCTCATTGTTTTGAAACAAGTGATTAGATAGAATTGTATGGAAATGATTATGTTGAGTAAAACAATTTAGTAATGAGGCAACAAATAACCAATCAATAAGATTTTCTTAGATCGTATAGGATTAAGAAAATATAAAGAAAAAAATGGGATTTGAAACTTGAGAACTAATAATATGTACATTATATATTTCTTAGTGATTTAAATTTAAAACTGATTTCTACATTCTTATCAAATAAATTGTTCATTGCAATGCTTTCACCATTATATTGCATATATTTTAGTGTTTGTTGTAACATCTCGCTCTTGCGAGCACATGTTATCGACTTATTCTTTGAGGACACTTGCATGCAAGTGATCTAGTTATAGTACATGATTGTATATTTCACTTGTGGATATTTATGATGATGTAGATGATTATGATTTGATGTTATTGATATATGTGTATTGACAGATGTTATTAACGAGTTTTCTCTGAGTGTGCAGGACACTTGACAGATTGTGGATGTCGATGGCATCAATGGACCTCTTTGGACTCTGGATTGAGTCAAGGAGTGGATTGTATTGGTTTTTAATTTATGCATATGTGACATATGATCGATTATATATTATGATGTTGTATATGGATCATTGACAGTGTTTCGTTGATGAATGCATGTTGACGATTGTTTGCTAATATGACTCACATAAGGAGTAAAGGGGTCATGCACATAGACCATATTTTGAGGGAGAGGTGTGGTTGAGTCCCTGTCATGACCTAGTAGCACTATCATTGTGGCTAGAACTGTAGGTTAACGATTACCTAGTTCGAGGGGTCCATGATGTTGTGAGGGAAGACTGAGAAAAAAACTCACGAAGATTTCTAAGGGGTACACAATAAAGTAGGTTCCTTATTCCTTAGAAACCCTTAGTCTCTCACAAGGTCGTCTGAATGAAGTGTTGACTCCAGGGGTTGGAAAACTACCAAAACCAGTCAAAGATGAGTGGGAACCTTGGAGCACAAAGTGGGACTTGAAAGGCACGTCGCGGAAATAAAAAATTGAGTCAAAGAATCTAGGTGGCATAGAAAACCTTGAGCGAATAATTAAACCTTGTAAAATCTTGAGCACTGTCGAATTAATTAATTAATTAAAGAATGAATTTATTAATTGTAAACCCCCAAATGAAGTCTAAGCCTATTCAAACTTAAAGTCTAGTCTAAGTTCTTGTAGAAGGCTAACACTAAATTGTTAACTAATTTAAATAAAAGAGGGAGTGAAGAAAATCAAGTTAAGATTTAAGAAAGGTAAAATGTATCTAAAAAATGATAAGGCACATGTGTGCAAGTAATATAAAAAGGAGAGTTTTTAAAAATAAGAAAGAAACCAGGATGAGAGAATGTGTACACATAGAAAAGAATCTAGGGTCTAGTTAATACTAGTCTAACTAGAGAATAATCCTATTCTAACTCAACTCAGAATTAGTAAGCCGTCAGTCATTAAATGGGAACATGGGGACTAAAGAGAGGGAGATTAATACTTGTATTAGTACGATTGGCCGCATCTAAGTGCGTTTAAACCATAACATCCTCCTCCTATCTATTTTCCTTCAATGCTTAGTTACCTACAGGATGGAACCTTTATCTTGACTTTTTCCTTTTACCGCTTGGGCGATTTTCTACAATACTCTCACACCTGAGGTTCTTACTGAAGATCTTCGCTTGGCCTTGACCGTGCCTAGATGTAATCTAATTCTTAATCTAGACTTTTTCATGGACAGTTAAGGCTTGGTATTTATTTTTTGTTGATGGAAGACCTGGGTCTTACCCAACATCTACCTCATAATTAGTTTCCCTTCCCTACTCTTTTCACTTCGACCCTTCGGGAAGCATATTTAAAAATGGCGTTCAACCGAAGTTTCCAAGAACGCAGAATAACCATTAAGGGTTGAGTCGGCTTCAAGACTGGCAATGATTAGGTAGAGCGAATTTCTTTGGCTTTTCACGTTGTCTAACTCCTGAATTCATCAACACTCGGGTACGAACGCCCTTCATTGTGGGATAGTGATACTTGTTTGGGGGGGGGTTATATCCATGAACAGTGATTTCAAGAATAGTTTTTAGCGAACAGTGATCAAGCCTCCATCTTATGTGGCCTTTAAATTATTTTATAAAAATAACAACTCAATTTAGGTGACTACTGCACTTGGGAATAATTGTAGAGAGGGTAGTACTCGAGTTGATGGAAAAAAAAATGAGACACAATTATATCCCTAGAAGGAAAATTTTCTTAAGCTTCGTAAATAAATTTAAATCTTTGGGTGATGACCCTTGTCTTAATGGTGTTTAGAAGTGAGGCTTAGACTTGTGTTAATTTTATGTATCCTTGAGAATTTTTTCTGAGGAAGACCTTGGTCTTCAAGACGCTAACCCTAGAAGTTAACAACATTGTCTTGTTTATAGAATGATTGACATCATCTGATTAGTGACTCTTAAGGTTATGTTTGTCAATGACTTGATTGTTTAAATGAATTATGGAATCAAGTATTAATGATCTAGCCATCATTGATTTTAGTATGAATTTATAACTTAATTAATTAGAATGAACTAGGCCAATGTTGAATTTAGGAATCATGAGAAGGTCAAGGCATTTTTGAGATAAATTAATGCTTAGATGGCCAGCAACCTTTAATTTATTCAATTACTTATAGCTAGAATCTACACTTCGGATTTAATCGATTAAAGCATCGATTGCATGTCCTTGGAATTTGATAGAAGTTTATGATATTTGTTTATTGATTTGTGCTACAAGTTAAAGGCTCTAAAATAGCATAGGAATGATGCAGTCATTGACCAATCGTCCTTGTTCTTCTTTGTGTAAGATGCAGTGTTATTTGATACATATTTTTGTAGAATGGAATCTTGATGAAATGTTTCATAGATGGCTAATTACATTCTTTAATTGATGTTTATTTGTAATAGAAATTGCCGCGCCATGAACATTTAATGTTGATGCATGATTATTTTAAAAATTAGATGTCTCGCACATCTTGAATAATTAATGTTGATGAATGATTTTTTTAGAAATTGATTTCTCACACGCCTTGAAATAATGTTGATTTACGATCAATTCAGTAATTTAGATAGCTCACGTGCCATGAATATTTAATGTTGATGTATGATTAATTAAGGAGTTAGAATACTTGTGCGTTAGGAAATAAATGTTGATGTATGATTGATAAAGTTGATGATTACTCTTGCACCATGAATAACTGATGATTAAGCTTGATTGTTTGATCTAGTTGATTTCGGCTTGATTGGATTAGAGGGATATAAACACCTCCTTGTTCCTCCAAAAAGTCACCAGCCCTGAGACCTTAAATGGTCAAAATAAATCAGATGAATCCTTGGCTTGAGCATTGCTTATGTGTCCTGGAGGTCCTAACCATGAAGGATAGTTGGGCGGGTAATTATTTATTATTCAGTGATATGGTTGATCATTATTTATATTTGTTTCGGTGATTGTGATGTATTGAACTACGTCTCTATTTATGATTATGTGTGGATCATGTGTTGATATCATTATGTTAATGCATTGGTTTGTGTCATTATTGATTAAAATGAGGCGTCGCTTGTAATTCTTTTGATTTCGTGTGGATTATGTGTTGCTATGAATTTTTTGTAGACGTTAATTTCCTAATGCTTTAAAAAAACAAAAATTTACCTATTGTACTTTGTTTGTTGTCATAACTTGGGGATGTTACATATGGTATCAAAGCGGGTTCAACCCTGCGACTGTCGATCGTCATGCCTTCCACTATATTAAACACTTAATTAATAGCTTATCGCTAATTAAAATTTAAACTAGTCCCTGCGGTAATCATGGTTAGAGGGCACCATGAAGGTAGATGACATGGTGATAGAGGAGGAGGTGTGATGCCTCCAATGTCTTCCATGCTAGAGGGGTCTAACCCCTAGGAGAAGAACAAGTCATTGGACAGGAGCAAATTGTTGTGGGGAATGTGGTTGGTTGGATGAGGTCCTTTCAGAGGATGTCAAAGGCCTTGATTAATCCAACTAAATAGAGATGAGACCAAGATGTTTGTACCCAATGAGGGTACACAGCGTGCTCCAGCTGGCAGTGGTAGAAATCACAGAGAACTCGAGAAGGTGAAATTTCCCGATTTCATGGGTGCCATAGACGGCTCAACTGTTGGGGAATGGTTGGAGAACATGGTGGTGTGCATTGCTCTTCGTGACCACACCTCCAACCTGAAGGTCCGCATGGTGGTCTTTCAGTGGAAAGGGAGTGCTCTTCTATGGTGGAAGACGCTCCTACCTCAACTAAACATGGTCATCGAAGACGTGTCATGGGAATTGTTTAAGGAACGGTTCCGGGAGAGGTATTTTTCCAAGGATTTCATTGATATCCAACCCAATGAGTTCAATGCCTTACGATAGAGTGGTTGTATTGTGCTGGAGTATGAGGTTGAATCATGGAGTTGCTTAGGTTTTCTCCACCTCTGAACATGGAGAAGATAAAGGTAAACAACTTTGTCTTTGGCCTTAACTTCAACATTCGTGCAAAAGTGAGGATCCTAATGCCTCACACGTTTCACAATGTTGTCTAGAAGGCCCTCATAGCTGAGGAAGAGTTGACCAATAGGGGGTCGGGGCATGACTCTTGCAAGACCGGTTGAACAAATGGCATTCGAAGCGCAACAACAACAGTTTAGGTTTGATAGAAGAACATACCGGGATCTCAGGCTGGTAGGCCAAGAGTTTCTACTTCGGGGGCCAAGAGTACTAGACCAAAGACCAGGTGTTGGACATGTGGAGATCCACATTACCAGTGAGACTGTTTGGTTGAGAGGGATAGAGAAGTCGAATCAATGGGACACACTACAGTTGGATATTTGGGCAAGGCCCACAGGATCCATGCAATGGTGAATAACCGTCGGGCCGAGCACCAGTCCACTATGCTCGAGACGTCAGGTACCATCGTTGACCAAACTTTTAGTATTTTGATAGATCTTGGTGCTACAAAGATCTTTATTTCTAATGCAGCGGTAAAAAGAATTAAGGTAAAGGCATTCGAGCAGGACAATTTTAGGTACGTAGAAATGGCTTCGAGTGCCAAACAGAAGATTGGAGGAAAGTTTACAGACTTGTGCATTAACTTGGGAGATTTTGTAACAAATTATGACCTATATGTCACGATATTAGGATGCTATGATGTCGTGATCGGTATGGACTAGTTGGAATTGCATGATGGGATACTCAATTGTAAGAGGAAGCGGTTGAGTTTGATAGATGATGAGGGACAGAGAAGAGTGATCATAGGAAGAAACCAGGGAGTGTCCTTGAGGTACATTTCTTCCCTACATCTGCAGAAGAGCATGCACAAAGGATGCAAGGTATATGCAATCTTAGCGATAAGCAAAAAAAGAGAGGCAGAAGGATTAGAAAACCTTTTGGTAGTACAAGAGTTTGTTGATGTGTTTTCAGAAGAGTTACCAAGTTTTCCGCCTGAAAGAGAATTGGAATTTATGATCGACTTGAAACCTGGAACTGAACCGATAGCGAGAGCGCCTTATCGGATGTCAACAAATGTGTTACAGGAGTTGAAAATGCAACTAAAAGAATTGTTGGACCTGGGACTTATACGTCCAAGTGTGTCACCTTGGGGTCCGCCTGTTATTTTCATAAGAAAGAAGTATGGTTCATGGAGACTTTGTATTGACTACCGTTAATTGAACTAGGCAACGATCAAGAACGGGTATCTGTTGCCAAGAATAGATGATTTGTTTGATCAAATGAAAGGTGTGACGGTGTTTTCAAAGATCGACTTGAGATTAGTTTATCACTAGTTAAGAATTGAGGAAGACATTCCTAAGACCACTTTCAAGATGAGGTTCGAAAATTATGAGTTTACCATTTGGACTGACAAACGCCCCAGGGGTATTCATGAGCTTGATGAATGGGGTGTTCCGCGAATACTTGGACAAGTTTGTTCAAGTATTCATTGATGACATATTTATATATTCTCGAACGATAGAAGAACATGAATAACATTTGCGCTTAGTACTACATTGTTTACGAGAAAACAAATTATACGGGAAAATGTCGAAATGCTCTTTTTACCAATTGAGGATTCATTACTTAGGGAATGTTATCTTCGATGAAGGCATCACTATGGACCCAGCTAAGGTAGAGGGTATTATGAAATGGCTTGCATCGATGAATGTACTAGAAGTACGTAGCTTTATGGGTTTAACAAGATATTACCAACGGATCGTTGAAGGTTTTTCGAAGATAGAAAATCTGATCATGGAATTACCGAAGAAAAACAAGAAGTTTGTATGGACCGAGAAGTGTGTGTAAAAATTTCAAGGGCTCGGGGGGATGATGGAGACAATGCTGATACTACAATTCCACGGCAGGGACAAGGAATTCTTGGTATGCACAGACGCATCCAAAGAAGGCTTAGGCGAAGTCTTGATGCAAGACAATTGAGTGATCGCTTACATCTCAAGGAAATTAAGAAAGCATGAGGAGAACTATGCAATGCATGATTTGGAGTTATTGGCCATTGTGTATGCCTTGAGAGTGTGGAGACACTATCTGATTGGACATAAATTCGAACTAAAAATAGATCACTGTAGATTGCAGCGCATATTTACGCAGAGTACCTGAACGCACGATAAAGGTGTTGGTCATAATTTCTTAGCAAATACGATTTTGAGATTTCTTACATAAAAGGAACAGTGAGCAAAGTGGTAGATGTGTTGAGTCGGAGACCTCGCATATTCTCGATGATACCTCTTCAGACGAATCTTCGAGAAAATATTCTAACTATATAGTTCGACGATGATTGGTATAAAGAGGTTAAGGAAAATATCGGACGAGACACCATGATGGTACCAAAGTTTGAAGGATACGCATTGGACAACGACGGATTGATGAGGTATAATAACATGATTTACGTATCACTTAACATCGAATTGAGAAGTTTGATCTTAAGAGAATCTCATAGAAAAATGTACATGGATCATCTAGAAGTCATGAAGATGAGGGAAGACCTTAAGCCCTTATTCTTCTGGAAAGGAATGAAGGTGGATATAGTTAACTATGTGGAGAGATGTCTAGAATATCATCAGGTGAAGGTTGAACATAGAAATCCAACCAGATTAATACAGCCACACGTTGTTCCGGAATCGAAATGGGAGGTCATTTCGATGGACTTTATTGTTGGATTGCTACTGACGGCAAGGTGGCATGACTCAATTTACGTGGTAGTTGACACTATTACGAAGAGTGCACATTTTACCCATGTGCGTATGACGTACCAGGCACCAGACATAGCTATATTTTTATCAGCGAGATTGTGAGATTACATGGCATGCCTAAAAGGATCATATTCGATATAGGATCAATGTTTATAAGACATTTTTGGACCAGTTTTCAAGAGGCCTTGGGGACACAACTAAACCTTAGTACAACATATCACCCTGAGATAGATGAGCAGACAAAAAGAACGAACCAAATTTTGGAATATAAGTTGTGTATGTACGTGATGGACCAACAGAAACTTTGGGAAGTGTTCTTGCCACTGGTAGAGTTTGTGTACAACAACAACTATCAAAGTGCCATTAAGATGACAACATTTGAGTTTCTTTACATGCTACTATGTCGGACGCCATTGAGTTAGGATCAACTTGAGGATAGGGTCCTAGTAGGACCAGAAGTGATCCAAGAAATGGAAGAACAAATGAAATCGATAAGACAAAGGATTAAAGAAGCGCAAGCTCGACAGAAGAGTTATGTCGATGTGCATCACGTTGACCGCAATTATGAAGTTGACAACCAAGTTTTCTTGCAGGTGAAACTGCACAAGAGTTCAATCAAGTTTGGAAAGGGTGCTAAACTCTCTCCTAGGTTTGTGGGACCTTTCCAAGTTGTGGAAACGAAGGGACCCGTGGCCTATTGACTAGCCTTGCATGATCCTTTGAGGCGTAGACACGATGTTTTTCATCTATCTATTTTGAGACATTACGTTAGTGATCCTACACATGTGATTGACATGAGTTCTTTGCAGGTGTCAGATGAGGGTGCACTCACGGTGGAGCCAATATGAATTATGGGTCATCACATTCAAGAGCTATGGTGTCGAACAGTCGATCAAGTCAAGGTCCAGTGGGACAATTATAGTCCACACTCGGTTACCTAGGAGGACGCATATGATATGCGCCAACAGTTCCCATTTTTATTAGATAGTTTAGACATGTATATCTTGTTAGATGCTTTATTTACTTCATTTTATATACTATACAACTTCAAGACGAAGTTTAAAACAAGAGGGGGTGTATGTAACATCCCGCTCTTGTGAGCACATATTATCAACTCGTTCTTTGAGGACACTTGTGTGCAAGTTATCTAGTTATAGTAAATGATTATATATTTCACTTGTGGATCTTTATGATGATGTAGATGATTATGAATTGATGTTATTGATATATGTGTATTGACATATGATATTGATGAGTTTTCCCTGAGTGTGCAGGACACTTGACAAATTGTGGATGTTGATGGCATCAATGGACCTCCTTGGACTCTAGATTGAGTCAGGGAATGGATTGTATTGGTTTGAGTATTTAATTTTTTCATATGTGACATATGATCGATTATATATTATGATGTTGTATATGGATCATTGATAGTGTTTCATTGATGAATGCAAGTTGAAGATCTCTTGTTAATCTGACTCACATAAGGAGTAAAGGGGCCATGCACATAGACTGGATTTTGAGGGAAAGGTGTGGCAGAGTCCCTGTCACAACCTACTAGCACTCTCGTCGTGGCTCGAATTGTAGGTTAACAATTACCTAGTTCGAGGGGTCCACGATGTCATGAGGGAAGACTGAGACAGTCACTCACGAAGATTTCTAAGGGGCGTGCAATAAGGCAGGGTCCTTATTCCTTAGAAGCCCTTAATCTCTCACAAGGTCGCACGAATGGAGTGTTGACTACAATGGTTGGACAACTACCAAAACCAGTCAAAGGAGAGTGGCACCCTTGGAGCACGGAGTGCATCTTGAAGGGCACGTCGTGGAAATAAAAAATTGAGTCAAAGAATCTAGGTGGCCTAGAAAACCTTGAGAGAATAATTAAACCTTGTAAAATCTTGAGCACCGTTGGATTAATTAATTAATTAATTAATTAAATAATGAATTTATTAATTGTAAACCCCCAAATGAAGTCTAATCCTATTCAAACTTTAAGCCTAGTCTAAGTTCTTGTAGGAGGCTAACGCTAAATTATTAACTAATTTAAATAAAAGAGGGAATGAAGAAAATCAAGTTAAGATTTAAGAAAGGTAAAATGTATCTAAAAAATGATAAGGCACATGTGTGCAAGTAATATAAAAAGGGGATTTTTTTTAAATAAGAAAGAAACTAGGATGAGAGAATGTGTACACATAGAAAGGAATCTAGGGTCTAGTTAACACTAGTCTAACTAGAGAAGAATCATATTCTAACTCAACTCAGAATTAGTAAGGCGTCAGCCATTAAATGGGAACATGGGGAATAAAGAGACAACTAGGAGAGAATTAAGGAGGGATTTTAGGAAGGGTGAGGGAATTTGAATTTCAATTAAATTATCTATGTATTTACGTGTGCAACTTGGCGGAAGGGGTGTCAAGTGTAAGGGGGAAATAATTCTAAATTATATAAATTAAAAAGTGAATTAATTGTGCAAGTTATGGGAACATTCTATAAAAAAAAATGTTTGAGGTGAGAAAAAAAAAACCACACAAGTTATGGGAAAAGTTATGTTGCAAAAATGTTGACTAGTTTTACTTATGAGAGTTGGGATACCCAGCTTGAGAGAGAGAGAGAGTGGTGGCTCTACCTTCTGAGGGAAGTTAGGAGCTATAGGATCTCTGGTTATGTGTGTGCATGGCCCCTTTGCAGATCAGGGGGCTAAGAGGGAAGAAGAGTACCCCTAGCATTGGTTGGGAGGTACCGGTGGCGTCTCGGCGGTTAGTAAGAGGGAGGCAGGAAGGAGCGAAAGCGCGGAAGATCAACTTCGGATCCTTCGTCGGTTATGGTATTTTATATAAGATTTGTAATGGTATTAAGATTAATGTATAATCTAGCTTTAGAACCTCGCGTAAATAGTATTGAATGTGTATGTTGAATTGTCAAGTTCCTAGTTAACTGGTGTGAGATCAGAGGGAGAAATTTGGTCATGGGTATATTCTAAACTTCTCTAAATCCATATGGGCTTCTAGTTGTTATATGTGTAAGTAGAGTGCAATGTCACATTTGCTACCATTGATTGGAATGTGTCATAGTTTTATATACCTTTTAACTATAGATGTGTTGATGCTGCAAATAGGCTCTATTTGTGCGTAGAAAAAAAAAAGTTTTGTTATGTGTTGTGCTTGACAATTTCTTGAAAAAGTGGGTGAATTCCTGCCCTCAATTGCTATGGTGTATAGTTCGTTAGGGATACAATCTTTTGGATTTTGTAAAAGAAGTGGTATTCATAAATCATGTGGAAGACCAAATTAGTTTCCATGCTCCTGGTTAAGAACTGTTGTTAGAGTGAAGCTTGTATATCTGGGCTCAATTGTTGTTGTTAATGGAGATTAATACCCGTATTAGTCTGATTGCACCTTTGTATTTATAGGGATAGCTACAATATCTGTGACCACGTCTGAGTGCGGTTAAACCAGAACATCCTCCTCCTGTCAATTTTCCTTCAGTGCTTAGTTACCTACAAGCTGGAACCTTTATCTTTATCGTTGCCTTGCATACTGGTAGGATTGGGTTTGAGGCCTCAACGCTAGGATCTCGTGCTTGAATCAAACCCCTTTTTTTAACCAAGTCATGAACTTGGATTACACTCTGTCAACCCGGATTGTAGAATGGCCATCCGAGATTTCGATGGAGTAAGAATTATTTTCCCATTTTGTTTAGAAACGGATTTCCTTTACCCAGATTCGAACCAAATCATCGGACTAGCCTGACGTTAATGATAAGATTCTGAGTCATTTTTTGAGATATCTAATTAGTCATTTTCTCCCTTCCCCTACACTTTTGTTGTTGTAGCATTGGGGACTATGATGCCCTCCCTTTAGAAGTCTTGTTTCCATGGTGAACAAGGGAATATTTACCTGCGCCTCTCGGTGGCCATTTCTGGTTATCCAACTGCAAGTGTGGACTCTCTCGGGATATGGCGCCTCTCCTTGGAAGGAAATCTGGTGCCCTCTTGGGGGATTTTATACAATACTCTCACATCTGAGGTTCTTACTGAAGATCTTCTCTTGGCCTTGATCGTGCCCAGATGTAATCTAATTCTAAATATGGACTTTTGCATGGACAGTTAAGGCTTGGTATTTTTGTTCTATTGATGGATGACCTAGGTCTTACCCGACATATACCTCTGAATTAGTTTCCATTCCCTAATATTTGCACTTCGACCCTTCCAGAAGCGTATTTTAAAATTTCGTTCAACCAAAGTTTCCAAGAACACAAAATAACCATTAAGGGCTTAGTCGCCTTCAAGATTGGTAGTGATTAGGAAGAGAAAATTTCTTTGGGTTTGCAAGTTGTTTAACTCTCGAATTCGTCAACAATCGGGTACTAACGTCCTTCAGCATAGGATAGTAATGCATGTTTGGGGGCAGTTATATCCATGAACAATGATTTCAAGAATAGTTTTTAGCGAACAGTGATCAAGCCTCCACCTTATGTGGCCTTTAAATTATTTTTATAAAAATAACAACTCAATTTAGGTGATTGTTGCACTTGGGCATAATTGTAGAGAGGGTAGTACTCGAGTTGATGAAAAAAAAATGAGCCACAATTATATCCCTGGAAGGAAAAATGTCATAAGCTACGTAAATAAATTTAAATCTTTGGGTGATGACCCTTGTCTTAATGGTGTTTAGACATGAGGCTTAGACTTGTGTTACGTTTATGTATCCTTAAGAATTTTTTGTGAGGAAGACCTTGGTCTTCAAGATGCTAATCCTAGAATTTAACAACGCTCTCTTGTTTATAGAATGATTGACCTCATCTGATTAGTGACTCTTAAGGTTATGTTTGTCAATGACTTGATTGTTTAAATGAATTATGGAGTCAAGTATTAATGATCTAACCATCATTGATTTTAGTATGAATTTATAACTTAATTAATTAGAATGAACTAGGCCATTGTTGAATTTAGGAATCATGAGAAGGTCAAGGCATTGTTGAGATAAAGTAATGCTTAGATGGTGAGCAACCTTTAATTTATTCAATTACTTATAGCTATAATCTTCTCTTCGGATTGAATCAATTAAAGCACCAATTGCATATCCTTGGAATTTGATAGAAGTTTATGATATTTGTTTATTGAGTTTTGCTACTAGTTAAAGGATCTAAAATAGCATAGGAATGATGCAGTCATTGACCAATCGTCCTTGTTCTTTTTCGGGTAAGATGCAGTGTTATTTGATACATGTTATTGTAGAATGGAATCTTGATGAAATGTTTCATAGATGAATAATCACATTCTTCAATTGATGCTTATTTGTAATAGAAATTGTCGCCCCAAGAACATTTAATGTTGATGCATGATTGTTTTAGAAATTAGATGTCTCGCACGTCCTGAATAATTAATGTTGATGAATGTATGTTTTAGAAATTGATTTCTCGCATGCCTTGAAATAATGTTGATTTATGATTAATTAAGGAGTTAGAATACTTGTGCGTCAAGAAATAAATGTTGATGTCTGATTGATAAAGTTGATGATTACCCTTGCACCATGAATAATTGATGATTAAGATTGATTGTTTGATCTAGTTGATTTCAACTTGATTGGATTAAAGGGATATAGACACCTCCTTGTTCCTCAGAAAAGTTGGCAGCCCTGATACCTAAATGGTCAAAATCAATCGGATGAATCTTCGGCTTGAGCATTTCTTATGTGTCCTAGAGGTCCTAACCATGCACGATAGGTTGGGAAGGTGGTTCTTTATTATTCAGTGATATGGTTGATCATTACTTATATTTTCTTCGGTGATTGTGATGTGTTGAGTTGCATCTCTATTTATGATTATGTTTGGATCATGTGTTGCTATCATTATTTTAATGCGTTGGTTTGTGTCGTTATTGATTACAATGAGGTGTCTCTCATAATGCTTTTGATGTCGTGTGGATTATGCGTTGCTATGAATTTTCTGTAGATGTTAATTTCCTATTGCTTTAAAAAAAAAAAATTACCTATTGTACTTCATTTTTTGTTGTAACTTGGGGATGTTACACATGGTATCAAATTGGGTTCAACCCTGGGATTGTGGATCGTCACGCCTTCCACTTTATTAAACACTTAATTAATAACTTATCGCTAATTAAAATTTAAACTAGTCCATGTAGTAATCATGGTTAGATGGCGCCATGGAGGTAGATGGTGTGGTGCTAGGGGAGAAGGTGTGACGCCTCTAGTGGATTCCACGCCAGAGGGTTCTAGCCCCTAGGAGAAGAACAAGTCATTGGACATGAGCATATTTTTGTGGGGAATATGGTTGGTTGGATGAGATCCTTTCATAGGATGTCAAAGACCTTGATTAATCTGACTAAATAGAGATGAGTCCAGGGTGTTTGTACCCAATGAGGATACACAACGTGCTCCAGCTGGCAGTGGTAGAAATCACAGAGAACTCGAGAAGGTGAATTTTCCTGAGTTCATGGGTGCCACGGACGGATCAACTATTGGGGCATGGTTGGAGAACATGGCGATGTGCATTGCACTTCGTGACCACGCCTCCAACCTGAAGGTTCACATGGTGGTCTTTCAATGGAAAGGAAATGCTCTTCTATGGTGGAAGATGCTCCCACCTCATCTAAACATGGTTGTCGAAGACGTGTAATGGGAATTGTTCGAGGAACAATTCCGGGAGAGGTATTTGTCCGAGGAATTCATTGAGAGCCAGCCCAATGAGTTCAATGCCTTATGATAGAGTGATCGTGCTATGCCGGAGTATGAGGCTGAATCATCAAGTTGCCTAGGTTTTCTCCACCTCTGAACACAGAGAAGCTAAAGGTAAACAAGTTTTTGTTCATCCTTAACTTCAACATTCATGCAAAAGTGAGGATCTTAATGCCTCAGACATTGCACGATGTTGTCCAGAAGGCCCTCATAGCTGAGGAAGAGTTGACCAACGGGGGGTCAAGACGGGACTCCTACAAGATTGGTTGGATAGATGGCATTCGAAGTGCAACAACAACAGTTTAGGCCTGACAACAGAGCATACCATGATCTCAAGAGGGTATGCCAAGAGATTCTACTTCGGGGGCCAGGAGTACTAGACCGAAGACCAGCTGTTCGACATGTGGAGAGACACATTACCAGTGAGACTGTCTGGTTGAGAGGGTCAGAGCAGCTGGATCAACGAGACACACTATAATTGGAGATTTGGGCAAGGCCCACAGGATCCATGCAGTGGTGAATAACTGCCAAGTCGAGCACGAGTCTATTGTGCTCGAGACGTCAGGTACCATCGTCGACCAAAATTTTAGTATTTTGATAGATCTCGGAACTACATAGAGCTTTATTTCTAGTGCAACGCTGAAAATAATTAAGGTAAAGGCAGTCAAGCAAGATGAGTTTAGGTATGTAGAAATGGCTTCGGGTGCCAAACAAAAGATTGGAGGAAAGTTTACAGACTTGTGCACTAACTTGGGAGATTTTGTAACAAAGTCTGAACTATACGTCACGATCTTAGGATCTTATGACGTCATGATCGGTATGGCCTAGATGGAATCACATGATGCGATACTCAACTGTAAGACGAAGCGATTGAGTTTGATCGATGATCAGGGGATCAAATTTTGCTCAAAAATTCAAAGTGCTCGGAATCACTTCAAACCGGACGAGAGCGTAGGCCTCGTCGTTGCGAACCCAACGCAACTTATTTCATCTCAAACGGACGTCGGGAGTGAGAGATATAGCGATCTGTTCGTCAAGTCAAACAGGCAAAAATTTTGATGTTGATTGTACAGTCCATACAATCCGTACGGTCTGACGTGGCAGGGCCGTATAGACCGTACGATGACGTGTCAGGTGATGACATGGAAAGAAATTGTTGGTTGGCAGTTGTCGAATCGGGAAGTGACACGTGTCCTTTGCTGGCAAATGGTATGAAGACACGTGGCCCAATCTGTGGGCGCCACGTGTCACTCGTTGTTTGGTTTATGTTTGTTATGTAAAATTTATGTTGGAGTCCATGGGGTTCAACCCCCGGACCTCCCCCAATGCATAACGCCTTCGCACAACCGCCCGACCATTGGACCACGAGTTGGTTCTTGTTATATATATATGTTTGAATATATTTAAATTTGCACATTATTGTAAATGGCGGGGGGGTCGGGCCGGGGCTTAGCCCCAGCCCGTGGTCATTTGCAATGTTATATGACCGTTCCATATGTATTGTAGCCCGACAGTTGTATATGCGTGCGATTTTGAAAACCTAGCCCGTGGTCTTGTTAAACCATATGACCATGTGTGGAGCGCGGGGGTTAGTTTCAACGGTTGTAACTTTTTTTAACCACTTTTTGTCACGCGCGAGATCACATGACCCATACGCCCAGGTGCCTAGGCGGTCAGGGGCTGGCGTACCCTTAACCGTTCTACGGTTTGCACCGTTGGCACGGTTGCGCCCGGTGCTGGGTTTTCACGCTTTAAATTGCGTGTGAGCCAAGTTCAAAGAACAAGGGTGCATTTTGTAGATGCAGAGACAACAAGCTTGAAGAGGGAGACTTCCAGGAGGCCTAACTTCTTCGTTTTTCAACCGATTGAGGTGTCGAAAGAGCCCAGACAGGGGTTTTTGGACGCTCTAAAGCCATTGGAGTAGTCGGTTTGTCAGTTTGAGCATTGTAAGACATGTTTTTGAGCACTTTTTGAGCAATTAATAATAATGATCCATTGGAAGCTGGACCAGGAGATGTAG
>JZKD02S1827870.1:174605-209184 GCA_000966675.3 Picea glauca | reverse complement strand
CTCTAGAACCCTGCAAAGAAAACGACACGCAAAACGGACGTCCGGAGCTCCCAGAAATGGTCCAACAACGTCTCCTCCTCAAAAGCTTCTCTGCATCAAACTGACTTTGGCTTGGCTTTTCTCCAGCATAAATCTGCTCCGACTGACTGTCAATGGCCTCAAACAGGCCTGGTTTATATAGCCTTGAAGTTGGTTGCTCAGCTCCAACTTCCTCCAAGAATTTGGCCTCCAAAAATTCCCAATATCCCCCAAAAATGGAGAGAATTAGCTAAAAATAGGCAAATTAATTTAATAAAAACCCACAAATAGCATAAAAAACCCACTTTTGACTATACATATGGGTGCTAGCCCCTTTATCCACGCGTGCGCCCCTGATTCCCGGTCACATGGGGGCCATGTGGCCACGCGCTATCCACTGGCCCCCCTCCATATGCCCCCGCTCCTGGTTTTGTGGCGCTCCAATAGGACCCGTGGCTAACCGTGGCCATTTGTTATAAAAAAACCCCGCGCATATAGGGTTGTCCCCTTCTCGCACTCCAACCCCAGGTCATGTGGCTTATACATAGGCCCATGACCTAACTGTTACAATAACCCCGCGCTATGGTATGGTTGTGGCCACGTTGAAAAGGTTTTGTGTCGAGGGATGAACCGTGGGCTACCCCGTGAGTTTTGGCACTCATTTTGTTATGGCGTGGTCCAGTGTATTCTGCATAGAACCGAGGGCTGGGGCTAATCCCCGACCCTTTCCCCCGCGGTTCAAAACTTAAATAAAAAACAAATATATTTTTTGTCGTTTGTATTACAAGCACTACCGTGGGGGCGGGCGGTTAGCCCAGCCTTGCCAGTCCTCTGCCTACCAGGAGGTCACGGGTTCGACCCCCAGCCACGCCAAAACCAAATTTTACATATAACAGACCAATATCCAATCATACGGTGCCACGTGGTAGCCCGTGACTGGGCCACGTGGCACCTTAAAAACCAACCATAACCTGACACGTGTCAAACACCGATTGGTCCATGTGCCAGCCACGTCAACCTTGCCATGTCATCGTCGTACTTCCACATCGACCTGCTGCGTCAGCCCTGCCACATCAGCTGCTGACGTCACCCTGCCACGTGTCACCCTTTCAGTGGTGACACGTGTCACCTCGGAATTGGCCCAACTGTACACCCAAACGACCCATCACACTCTGCCATGTGTCATCACCTGAGCATGCCACATGTCATCTACTGAAGTTGCCATGTCAGCTGTATGGATTGTACGGTCTGCACAGTCAGCATGACACGTGGATTGTACGGACTGTACAGTCATCCCCTTTTTTGCCTGTTTGATTTTTCAGACAGAACGCGATATCTTCTCCATACGGAGCCCGTTTGACGAAGTAAATATACCACCGGAATCAGGAAGATGAGATGGACGCAATGGCATAGGTTTCGTCGCATTCCGAGCACTTTCATTTTTGATCATTTTTCAAGCCCTATCAGGCTTCTGGATCCGATTTCGGATCAAAATTTGTCTCCTGTATGATAGATAATTCAAAACTTTCAAGACAAACATATGATCTTTCTCATGGATAAGGTATGATTTGTAGATGAGGGTTTAATGTTTCTTCTTCCAATTGCATATCTACATCTCTAATCAGTTTCATTGGAATGTTAGAATGCTTAAGATCGTTCTCGTCACCTAAGTATTATTTAATAACTAAATTTAAGTATTGATTAGAGCAAGGGTTAGAAGAATATGGACATTCATCTTGACCCAACATCAAATCTTCTTCCATGATGGTCGAGGACTGAGTATACAATGATTCAGAGGAAAAACCAATTTGATTGTTAGTAAGAACCTTTTCAATAGATTCCACCTCCCTTGTTTGTTCAAAATTTTCGGATGGATTCCTCTCATCCTGCGAACAAAGTTCTTCTCGCAATTGAGTGATAGGATTTGCAACCGATTCATCATTCACGATTGAATGTGACTGGATGAAAGGGACGCAAGCATCATAGAGGAGATTTAGTACAAATGACATGTCATCAAGATTAAATTTACAGAGAACATGATGGATTCTTGTTGAAAAGCCTTCTGGAGATGAATTGTCATTGATTAGTAAAGTCTGAAATTCTTCACATAATTGATTGTAATTATATTTTTCAAAAGCATATAAAAATTCATTTACAAACTGAAACCAATCAATAATGTGATACAGGGATGATTTTAAGGATGTAAATTTATTATAAAATATAGAAACCTTGGCAAATATTACTAATCCTTCGTATGTCAACTATAGATGTTTGGCGATATTTTTTAAAAAATATTCAAATTTCTAAGTATTTTATATAGTTTTTATAAAATTTTGACAATTTTTAAGGTAAAATATTTTTATCCTATAGAATTTGGGCGAATCATTTTTAAAATAACGAATCTTGTTTTTGGAAAAACCATGGAAAATTAGTCCATGAGCAAAATTTAGCCCCTAAAATCATCCCCATTGTGATACGTTGGAAAAGACTCAAACCAATGTTTAATCCGCCCCCTGAAAGTGAAAGAAAACAATGTGCATAAAACCTTTAAATCAGAAATATCATGCTTGATGCATTTATACCAAAACTTGTTAAGATGGTATTTTGTAGATACATCCCCCCACCATCAAAGGTGAGTTTGGACAAGAGAGAGACTGTCTCGTTGGGAATATCAAGTAATGAGAAGTGGAAAGAATGTTCCAACACAGTGATTTGGGGATCCATGGGGAATTAAATACATTCAAAACAAAGACTCCTACAAGGCTAGCTTGTCAGTCTAGCCTGCCTTCTAGTGCATTTCAAGATGACACAAAAGAATAATTTATAAGTCTGGAATTATGAAAGGCTGAGGGGTAAAACATTTAATGATTAAATTTACTTCGGCCCTCCTTCTAGCGCCATTTGTTGACAGGCGTAATTGACACACCGTCAACTAGAAGGTCAAATCCGCACCGGGGTTGTCTAAATAACCCAAGTCGTTTGGAATGAAGTGACCCGACGGGTTTAATGGCTTCGTTGGCCAACTAAAGTCCTAAAAACCGTAAAAGAAATAAACTAATCTAAATTATATGATTCTAACAAATGATATATTACTTACTAATGTTTATTAAAAAGAAACGTAAATATACAAATGATTATAAACAATCTATATACAGTTTACAAGGTTTACTTGAAATTTTGCGAAAATGAATGTTTATAATAATGTTTCAAAATAAGATAAAGTAAGAACATAAATCTTTTTGTTTTTTTTAATGTTTAAAGATTTTAAACTAATAAATACTAAGTAAATACAATTGAAACAATGACATAGAAACAGTTAAAGCTAATTAATGCAATAATCGTCTCATTCATATATACACAAATCTGAATAAAAGAAAACAATGCACTTACTAACCTCTCATTGATCAACAATATTAAGCTAAATTTATCTCTCTGTATTTGTATGAGCTCCTCTTAACCTATGTCAAGTGTAAACCTATGACAAACGAAAGCATAATACTTCGTGAAGAAATTCAAGGAAGTGTTTCATATTCTGGAGTGAGTGTATAATGACAGAAAGACAAATAATTATATATTTTGTGACCTTGAAATGTCCAATAACTGAAAATGAAAGAAATTCCAATTCTCAAGAATGGTTTTACCAACAATGTAGCGTCATATGTAAACTCAAAATACTTGAATAGATGACCAATCACAGATTTAAACTAAACCAAAAGATAATGAACAACATAAAGAAAAACATGATATAAAAAATTATATGCAGAATAGTCTAAAGCTAATTCAATACAAATAAAGTTTCATATTCAAAAATTATATGAGCAACAATATTAACATTGCACCATCTACAAAAGCACAAACACCAAAGAGTAAATTGTTTTCTCATATGGTTTCAACAAAATATGTTCATCATATGGTCCAGGAAGAACTTTTGGGATAATAGATTCTTAAATATTGAAAAAATTAATATATAAATGATAGCAATCAACCATGTATTGATAAAAAAAGACTAAAGTTAATTTAAATCAATGCATAGTCAATTATTCAAAGAATATGAAGATATTATAATGAAAATAAACTCATTTTATTCACAGGACAAAAGCCATTAAGCAACCTGGAATTTCATATTCTCCTTTCAAAATACTTGTCCATTCTCCCAAAGATTCTAGCCATCCATTACTCCATTTGAAAAGAAGAAAAGTTTACAAAATAAATATTATACAAAAGAGGAAAGGATAAAAGTCATCCTCTCAATTTCCTGGATCTCCCTCGCTTTGAACTTTCTCATATATTTATACAATGAATGAATAGTCTAGGCGTCACTAATAATTTTCGCCACCTGAAATTTGTCTTGTAAAGAGACACACATATCTCTCAAATCGTGCATTTGTTTGGAACAATTTCTATGAGGAAGCAAAATGGGTCCATTTGGGAGATGGGTTTTCAAGCGTTTCTTCAAATTCCTCACGGTTTGACTGCAATCAGTCCCGCAAAATCGTGTCTTGACGCATTTCCAAATTTTATGTGTTGTTGCTCATAAATTTATTTGCAACAATCCAATATTATTTTTGGATCAATCATCTTGAACGTATTTAGATAACAAAATCAAGCCATGATCAGATCCGTACCAAATAAATGATAATAAAAACCCGTGAAACAAAAAAATACCTAAATTAATAACCTAAAATTTGTGAATAAAACAAAATCTAGAATAATAATAAAAAAATGAATTTAAACTAACTATAAGTTCTAAACAAACATTGTTTGTAATTTCCTTTCAAATATGATCTTAAAATTCTTGAAGCATCAAGTTAATGGAGAAGAGAAAAATATTAATTTTATTTTTTTACAAAATAGAACAAATGATAGATAATTCTTTTTTATCATTATTATTTTTATTTTGAAATGAGATGCAAAATGAAAAAAAGAATTTAATTAATTAATATCACCAAATGATTTTATGAAAATGAGAAACCAACCAAGATATTATTTGATGAAGTATTGAACCCATTATTCAAAATAGTCAAACTTGCTAATGAGCAAAAGAAAGAACACATAATTATAATTTAAACGAAAGTAAACAGTTGATAAAAATTAATGTTTTTGTTTAAATTGAGATTTCTATACTTGTTTCTAAATTTTGACATATACTCTTGTAATGAATGTCTCATATTATAGTGAATATCTTAATTTTGTCTCAAAGCAAGTTAATGTATGGAACTATTTGAAAATGTTGATTCTGTAGCTCATTATAATTATCAAGATTCTAATGGGGGCCCTTTAAATTTTGTAAAAATTTAGAGGGAGTTGTTGGGGGCCAACACACCCTTGGAGCACAGAGTGTGTCTTGAAGGGCACGTCGTGGTATTTTAAAATAAAAATTAAAATGAGTCAATGAATCTAGGTGGCCTAGAAAACTTGAGCGAATGCTAAAGCTTATAAAAGCTTGAGCAACTGTCGAATTAATTAACTACATAAATGAAATTATTGAGCATAATCCCTAAGGGTCTAGGCATATGCAAATAAAGATTTAACTAAGCCCAAGTCTAAGTGAGTGAGAAGACTAAAAACTAAATTTTTTAATTAAATAATGAGGGGAGGAAAGAAATCAAATTAAGATGAAAATAAAAATAAATCCAAAGTAAGCCCAAGTCTAAGTGACTGAGAAGACTAAAAACTAAATTTTTAAATTAAATAATGAGGGGAGGAAAGAAATCAAATTTAGATGAGAATAAAAATAAATCCAAATGAGTGAATAATACACTTGTGTAAGTAAAAACCAAATAAGAATTTAAAATTAAGAAAGGAATAAAGTGAACAAGAATGTGTAAGCATAGAAAAGTATCTAAAGTATAGTCTAACTAGAGGACTTTCCTATTTCAACTCAACTCTATTTTAGAAAGACGTCAGTCATAAATGGGAAAATAAAGGGAATAAAGGGACCTTTAGGAGTGATTTTATGAGCGCCTTTAAGATGGGTGAGGGAAATTTTCATTAAATTAAATTAAATGGTGGATTTATTGGTGCAACTAAGGGAACATGTGACAAGTGTATGGGGGGAATAATTCCTAAAAAAAAAAAAATGAATTTAATGTGAAAATGGCAAGTGGTCACTAAGAAAATTCTATAAAACAAATGGTTGAGAGGAGGAATGGGGGATGACAGGTTATGAGTAAGGTTATGCTGCTAAAATTCTGACTAGTTTTACTTGTGAGAGTTGGGACACCCAACGAGAGAGAGAGAGTGGTAGCTCTACCTTGTGAGGCAAGTTGGGAGCTAGAGTATTTTGGTTGTGTTTGTGCATGGCCCCTTTGCATCTCGGAAATATAAGGGGGAAGAAGAGTACCCCCAGCGTTGGTTGGGAGGTACCGGTGAAATCTTCATGGTTAGCAAGCGGGGAGATGGACGGAGTGCAAGCACGGAAGAATGTCTTTGACTTCGTCTCATTCGATTACAGTATTCCTCACTGAATTTTGTAATTGCAATAAGTTAAATTGTATATATAGTTTTAGAAATTGCATAATCCGTAAGGGGTTCTTGATATAGCATTGATGAAATGTTTTTTTTTTTTTTTTTAAATCTAGGATGTAAGGAAGGGTTATCAGTTCCATCTTAGAGCTTTTAAATTTTGGCNAAAAAAAGAATTTAATGTGCAAATGGCAAGTGGTCACTAAGAAAATTCTATAAAACAAATGGCTGAGAGGAGGAATGGGGGATGACAGGTTATGAGTAAGGTTATGCTGCTAAAATTCTGACTAGTTTTACTTGTGAGAGTTGGGACACCCAACGAGAGAGAGAGAGAGTGGTAGCTCTACCTTGTGAGGCAAGTTGGGAGCGAGAGTATTTTGGTTATGTTTGTGCGTGGCCCCTTTGCGGCTCAGAAGACTAAGGGGGAAGAGGAGTACCCCCAGCGTTGGTTGGGAGGTACCGGTGAAATCTTCATGGTTAGCAAGCGGGGAGATGGACAGAGTGCAAGCGCGGAAGAACGTCTTTGACTTAGTCTCCTTCGATTACAGTATTCCTCACTAAATTTTGTAATTGCAATAAGTTAAATTGTATATATAGTTTTAGAAATTGCATAATCCGTAAGGGGTTCTTGATATAGCATTGATGAATTTTTTTTTTATTTTTTTTAAAATCTAGGATGTAAGGAAGGGTTATCAGGTCCATCTTAGAGCTTTTAAATTTTGGCTAGAGTCTATTGTCCGCAACATTGTTCACTTAATTTTTACTTTCCAACACAAAAAATTTCATGGATTGCCATCGTATCAGATCTTGAAAATAATGGTTCCTTCACTTAGATTAAACCCTATGACTCTACCCAGAAATTTAAACTATGCACCTTTGATCCCTTACTCAGTGAATTTACTTCAGATCTCTGCGTTTGAGGAGATCAACAGCTCTTGCCCTACATATTAGTGCTCAACATTTTATACTTTTCCCTGCATTTTGTGGAGAGCCCTAAGGCTCTGTGTTTCCTTCTCTTTCTCAACGAAATTGCTAGCCTTCTCCTCTGCAATCTTCCCATAAAATTCAGCGAACTTTCTTGTCTTATTCTCTTTGAATTTCCCTTTCATTACTCAACACAATTTACTTGTCTTTATTCTCTCGTTTTGCATGATGCACTCGAAGATTTTTATTGCTTTCCTCAACGAACTTTTGGCATGCATTCCTCAGCAAATTCACATGCATTCCTCAATGAATTTTTGGCATGCATTCCTCAACGAATTCACATGCCTTCCTTACCGAAATTTGCATGTCTTTCTCTGCGAATCTTCTTGGTGCTCTCTGCGTTCTTTTTTTCCTTCCAATCTCTATGACTGGATTGCATTATTGCATTACATTGTGTCCCTGTAGGTAATCATGGTTAAAGGACACCGCGGAGGCAGATGACGTGGTGCTAGGGGAGAAGGCGTGACGCCTCTAGTAACATCCATGACAGAGGGGTCTAACCCCTAAGGAGAAGAACAAGTCATTGGAAATGAGCATATTGTTGTGGGGGATGTGGTTGGGTTGATGAGGTCCTTTTAGAGGATGTCAGAGGCCTTGATTAACCATTTAGATAGAGATGAGGTCAGGGTGCCTATGCCCCCTGAGGGTCCACAACGCGCTCCACCTGATACTGGTAGCGTTCACAAAGAACTCAAGAAGGTCAAATTTCCCGAGTTCTTGGGTGCCACGGGCGACGCAGCTATCGAGGTATGGTTAGAGAACATGGCTATGTGCTTCACACTTTGCGACTACACCACCAACATGAAATTTTGCATGGCGGTATTTCACCTGAAGGGGAGCTCTCTTCTATGGTGGAAGACGCTCCTGCCATAAATGAACACGGTCGTCGAAAACATGTTATGGGAATTGTTCGAGGAGCGTTTCCAAGATAAGTATTTTTCAAAGGAATTCATTGAGCGCTAGTTCAATGAGTTCAATGCCTTGCGACAAGGTGGTCATACGGTGCCCAAGTATGAGGGTCGATTCATGGAGTTGCTTGGGTATGCTCCACATTTGAACACCGAGAATCTCAAGGTCAATAGGTTTGAGTTCGGCCTTAATGTCATCATTCATACGAAACTGAGGATCTTAATGCCTCAAACGTTGCATGATGTAGTCCAAAATGCCCTCATAGTTGAAGGAGAACTGATCAACGGGGGTCAAAGCAAGACTTATGCGAGATCGATGGGGCAGGCGACCTTCGGTGCATAGTAGCATCAGACACCAACTAGACATGCATCAGGGTTTCTAGGTACTCTGAAAGGATCCACGTTGACGACACCACAACGACCGACGCCTCAGCAGTATACTCCCTACAGAGGACCACAACACCAACAATAATGTCGTCTGCAACAACAACATTTTAGGCCTGTTCAATAGAACAAACCAGGGTTTCAAGCTGGTGGGCGTGCAACTTCTACTTTAGGGACCAGGATTACTGGACCAAAGACCAGATGTTGGACATGTGGAGAGCCACATTACCAACGTGACTGTTTGGTTTAGAGGGCCAAAGAAGCCTGGTCATCCAGACACACTACAGTAGGAGATTTGGGAAATGCCCACTGAATTCATGCAGTGGTGAATAACGTCAGGCCGAGCACCAGTCTATTGTGCTCGAGACATCAGGTACCATCCCTAACTAGCCCTTTAGTATTTTGATAAATCTTGATGCTACAGAGAGATTTATTTCTGGTGAAAGGCTGAAAATAATTAAGGTAAAGGTTGTCGAACAGGATGAGTTTAGCTATGTGGAAATGGATTCGGGTGCTAGGAAGAAGGTTGGAGGAAAGGTTACAGATTGTAGACTCAACCTAGGAGAATTTGTAACGAAGGCCAACATGTACATCACGATCTTAGGATTCTATGATGTCATTATTGGTATGGACTGGTTGGAATCACATGATGCGATACTCAAATGTAAGACAAAACAATTGAGTTTCACCAACGATGAGGGACAAATACGAGAGATTATAGGAAGAAATTAGGGAGTTTCCTTAAGGTTCATTTATTCCCTACAACTATGGAAGAGCATGCACAAAGGATGAAAGCTATATGAAATCCTAGTGTTGGATGACAAGGGCATGGTGGAAGGATTAGAAAACCTTCTGGTAGTACGAGAGTTTGTGAACGTGTTCCGACAAGAGTTACTAGGTTTTTCGCCCGAAAGAGAGCTAGAATTTACCATCAACTTAAAACCTGGAACTGAACTGATAGCAATAACACCTTATTAGATGTTGACCCATGAGTTATAGGAGTTGAAAATTCAACTGAATGAGTTGTCAGACCTAGGACTTATACATCCAAGTGTGTCACCTTGGGTTGTGCCTGTTATTTTCATACAAAAGAATGATGGGTCATGGAGACTCTGTATTGACTACTGTCAATTGAACAAGGAAACGATCAAGAACCAGTATTCGTTGCCAAGAATAGATGATTTGTTTGACCAAATGAAGGGCGTGAATGTGTTTTCAAAGATCTATTTGAGATAAGGATATCACCAATTATGGATAAAAGAGGAAGACATTCCTAAGCATTCAAGACGAGGTTCATGCATTAAGAATTTATCGTCTTACTGTTTGGACTAACAAATGCCCCAAGTGTATTTATGAGCTTGATGAATGGGGTGTTCCGCAAATACTTGGGCAAGTTTGTTCAAGTATTCATTGACGACATATTGATATATGCTTGGATGACGGAAGAACATGACGAACATTTTTTCTTGGTACTACATTGTTTATGAGAAAACAAGTTATATGAGAAATTGTCGAAATGCTCTTTTTATCAATCGAGGATTCATTATTTAGGGCATGCTATCTCTGACAAAGGAATCATTGTGGATCCAACGAAGGTAGAGGATATTTATGGAATTTCCTTCACCAACAAACATACCAGAAGTACATAGCTTCATGGGTTTAGCTGGATATTATCGACGGTTCGTCGAAGTTTTTTCGAAGATAGCAAATCCAATCACATAATTGCAAAAGAAAAACAAGAAGTTTGTATGGAATGAGAAATGTGCGGAAGCATTTCGAAGGCTCAAGGATTTTTTGAAGACAATGCCGATACTAAAAGTCCCCAACATGGAAAAGGACTTCTTGGGATGCACATATGCATCCAAGGAAGGGTTAGGCGAAGTCTTGATGCAAGATGATCGAGTGATCGCTTACATCTCAAGGAGATTAAGGAATCATGAGGAGAACTACGCGATGCATGATCTGAAGTTATTAGACATTGTGTATGCCCTGAGAGTGTGGAGACACTAGCTAATTGGATGAAAATTTGAACTAAAAATAGACCATTGTGGCTTACAACACATTTTTACGCAAAGTGACTTGAACACGTGACAAAGATGTTGGTCATAATTGCTTAGTGAGTACTATTTTGAGATTACCTACATAAAAGGAATAATGAACAGAGTGGAAGATGCATTGAGTCGAGACCACACATATTTTCGGTGATACCTCTTCAAATGAATCTTCGAGAAAATATTCTAACTATACAACGCAACGATGATTGGTATAAAGAGGTTAAATAAATTATCGGACACGACACCATGTTGGTACCAAAGTTTGAGGGGTTTACATTGGACAATGACAAACTAATGAGGTATAATAACTAGATTTACATACCTCCTAATGACGAATTGAGAATTTTGATCTTAAACGAAGCTCATAGAGCAGTGTACATGGCTCATCCAGGAGTCACGAAGATGAGGGCAGACCTTAAGAGCTTATTCTTTTGGAAAGGAATGAAGGCGGACATAGTTAACTACGTGGCGAGGTGTCTGGAATGGTGTCTGGAATGTCAGCAAGTGAAGGGTGGAGATAGACATCCGACATGATTAATACAACCACACGCTATTCCAGAATCAAAATGGGAGGCCATTTCGATGGACTTTATTGTGGGATTGTCACTGACGACAAGGAGGCATGACTCGATTTTCGTGGTAGTAGACACTCTGACAAAGAGTGCACATTTTATCCCTGTGCGTACGACATATGAGGCACCATAAATAGCTAGAGTTTTTATCATAGAGATTTTGATATTGCATGGCATGTCTAAGAGGATCATATCCGATCGAGGATCGATGTTTACAAGATGATTTTGGACTAGTTTCCAAGAGGCCTTGGGAACCCAACTTCACTTTAGTATCACATATCACTATGAGAAAGATGGGCAAACATAAAGAACGAACCAAATCATGGAGGATATGTTGCATATGTACGTGATGGACCAACATAATCATTGGGAATAGGTCTTTCCACTGGTAGAGTTTGCATACAACAACAACTATCAAAGCACCATTAAGATGTCGCCATTTGAGTTTCTTTACAAGAAACCGTGTCAGATGCATTTGAGTTGGGATCGACTTGAGAATAGGATCCTGGAAGGACCAAAAGTGATCCAAGAAATGGAAGAACAAATGAAAATGATAAGATGAAGGATTAAAGAAGCACGAGATTGGTAGAAGAGTTATGCTGATGCGCATCACATTGACTGTAGTTATGAAGTTGGTGATCGAGTCTTCTTGCGGGTGAAACCGCACAATATTTTGATTGAGTTTGGAAAGGGTGATAAACTCTCTCCTAGTTTTGTGGGACCTTTTGAGTTTGTGTAAAAGAAAGGTCTCGTGGCCTTTAGACTAGCCTTTCCTAATTCTTTGAGGCGTATGCACGATGTTTTTCGTGTATTTGTTTTGAGACATTATGTTAGTGATCCTACACATGTGATTGACATGATTTCCTTGCAGGTGTCGGATGAGGGTGCAGTCACGGTGGAGCCAATTCACATTCTGGATCATTGCATTCGACATCTGTGACATCGAACAATCGACCAGGTCAAGGTCCAGTGAGACAATTATAGTCCGCACTCGACTACCTGGGAGTACGCATATGATATGTGCCAACAATTTCCATATTTGTTTGATAGTTAGACATTTAGATATTGTCAGATGCTTTATTTACTGCATTTATATACTGTGAATGTTGGGACGAAGTTTAAAACAAGAGGGGGTGTATGCAATATTCCACTCTTGCAAGCACATGTTATTGACTTATTTTTTGAGGAAACTTGTGTGCAAGTGATTCGGTTTTAGTATATGGTTCTTTGCTCCCTTATGGATTATTACGATGATGTTGATGGATTATAATGTTATGTTATTTGATATCTATGTATTGACAAATGATATTAACTATTTTCCCCTGAGTGTGCAAGACACTTAACAGATTGGGGATTTCAATGGCATCAATGGACCTCCTTGGACTCCACACGAGTCAAGGAGTGGACTGTATTGGTTTGGGTATTTTTATTTATGCATATGTGACATGTGATCAGGTATATTATAATGTTGGTTATGGATCATTGACAATGTTTCATTGATGGATGTAGGATGATGATTTATTTCTAATCAGACTGACATAAGGAGTAAAGGGGTCATGCACATCAACCAGATATTGAGGGAGAGGTGTGGCAACAACCCTGTCACAACCTACTAGTATTATCATCATGGCTCGAATTGTAGGTTAATTATTACCTAGTTCGAGAGATCCATGATGTCGTGAGGGAAGATTGAGACACTCGCTCATGAAGATTATAAGGGGAGCGCAATAAGACTGAGTCCTTATTCCTTAGAGGTCCTTAGTCTCTCACGAGGTCTCTTGAATGGAGTATTGACTCCAAAGGTTGGACAACTACCAAAACCATTCAAAGGAGAGTGGCACCCTTGGAGAACGTAGTGTATCTTGAAGGACATGTCATGTAATTAAAATTTGAATCAAAGGTGAGTGGCACCCTTGGAGGACAAAATGCATCTTGAAGGGCACGTCGCGGTTTAAAAAACAATGAGTCAATGAATCTAGGTGGCCTAGAAAACTTGAGCGAATGTTAAACATTATAAAATCTTGAGCACTTGCCAAATTAATTAATTGATTAATTAATTAACTACATAAATGAAATTATTAAGAATAATCCCTAAGGGTCTAGGCGTATGCAAATAAATATTTAACTAAGCCTAAGTCTAAGTGAGTGAGAATATTAAAAACTAAAATTTTAAATTAAATAATGAGGGGAGGAAATAAATCAAATTAAGATGAAAATAAAAATAAATCCAAAGGAGTGAATAATACACTTGTGCAAGTAAAAACCAAATTAGAATTTAAAATTAAGAAAGGAATAAAGTGGACAAGAATGTGTAAGCATAGAAAGGTATCTAAAGTCTAGTCTAACTAGAGGACTTTCCTATTTCACCTCAACTCTATTTTCAAAAGGCATCAATCATAAATGAGAAATAAAGGGAATAAATGGACTTCTAGGATGGGTGAGAGAATTTGTCATTTAATTAAATTAAATGGTGGATTTATTGGTGCAACTAAGGGAACATGTGACAAGTGTATGGGGGGAATAATTCCTAATAAAAAAAAAAAAACGAATTAAATGTGCAAATGGCAAGTGGTCGTAAGAAAATTCTATAAAACAAAGGGCTGAGAGGAGGAATGGGGGATGACAGGTTATGACTAAGGTTATGCTGCTAAAATTCTGACTGGTTTTACTTGTGAGAGTTGGCATACCCAACTCAAGAGAGGGAGTGGTAGCTCTACCTTGTGAGGCGAGCTCAAAGCTAGATTGTTCTGGTTGTGTTTGTGCATGGCCCCTTTGCAGCTCGGGGGGATAAGGGGGAAGAAGATTACCGCTAGCGTTGACTGGGAGTACCGGTGAAGTCTTCATGATTAGCAAGCGTGGAGTTGGACAGAGCACAAGTGAAAAAGAACGTCTTCGACTTTTTCACCTTTTGTTACAGTATTCCTCACTGAATTTTGTATTGCAATAAGTTAAATTGTATATATGGTTTCAGAAATTGCGTAATCTATAAGGGGTTCTTGATATAGCATTGATGAATTTTTATTTTTTTTTAGTAAATCTAGGATGTAAGGAAGGGTTATCAGGTCCATATTAGAGCTCTTAAATTTTGGCTAGATTCTTTTATCCACAACATTGTTCGTAAGCTTTGTTCACTTAATTTTGACCTTCCAACACAAACAATTCCATGGATTGCCAACGTATTAGATCTTGAAATTTAATGGTGCCTTCACTTAGATTAAACCATGCATCTCTACCCATAAATTTAAACTTTGAGCCTTCAATCCCTTACTCGGTGAATTTAATTCAAATCTCTGTGTTTGAGGAGATCACCAGCTCTACCCTTTCACACTATTGCTCAATGTTTTATACTTTTCCCTGCGTTTTGTAGAGAGCCCTAAGGATCTGCGTTTCCTTCTCTTGCTCAGTGAAATTTCTAGCCTTCTCCTATGCGATTTTCCCATAAAACTCAGCAAACTTGCTTGTCTTATTCTCTATGATTTTCCCCTTCATTACTCAACACAATTTAATTGTCTTTATTCTCTTCTTTTGCATGGTGCACTCAACGATTTGTATTGCTTTCCTCAGCGAACTTTTGGCATGCATTCCTCAACAAATTCTCATGCATTCCTTAGCGAATTTTTGGCATGCATTCCTCAACGAATTCACATGCTTTCCTTAGCGAAATTTGCATGTCTTTCTCTATGAATCTTCTTGGTTTTCTCTACATTTTTTTTCCTTCCAATCTCTGTGACTGGCTTGCATTGCTGCAAATTTTATGGGTATTGTAACCCCCGCGTCTTCCTTCCACGGCCTCTGTAATTGTCTTGCAGTTGTTGCGAATTGATGGGCTTACCTATGAGTTTTTATGGAACCTTCACATAGTAAATTCATTACCTCTTCTTTTTTATGGAACCTTCACACAGTAATTCCTCACCTCTACGTTTTTAAGGAACCTTCACACAGTAATTTCCTTACCTATGCATTTTGGTTGTGTGTGATTTTCCTTTATGTTGTTCAACGAATTCTGTGTTTCCGTTCTGAGCATTTTGGGGGGAGGACACAACCTCTGCAAATTAATTAACTTGCCCATAATTCATTTAGTCANAAAAATTTCATGGATTGCCATCGTATCAGATCTTGAAAATAATGGTTCCTTCACTTAGATTAAACCCTATGACTCTACCCAGAAATTTAAACTATGCACCTTTGATCCCTTACTCGGTGAATTTACTTCAGATCTCTGCGTTTGAGGAGATCAACAGCTCTTTCCCTACATATTAGTGCTCAACATTTTATACTTTTCCCTGCATTTTGTGGAGAGCCCTAAGGCTCTGCATTTCCTTCTCTTGCTCAACAAAATTTCTAGCCTTCTCCTCTGCGATCTTCCCATAAAAGTCAACGAACTTTCTTGTCTTATTCTCTGTGATTTTCCCTTTCATTACTCAACACAATTTACTTGTCTTTATTCTCTTGTTTTGCATGATGCACTCGAAGATTTTTATTGCTTTCCTCAACGAACTTTTGGCATGCATTCCTCAGCAAATTCCCATGCATTCCTCAACGAATTTTTGGCATGCATTCCTCAATGAATTCACATGCTTTCCTTACCAAAATTTGTATGTCTTTCTCTGCGAATCTTCTTGGTGCTCTCTGTGTTCTTTTTTTCCTTCCAATCTCTGTGACTGGATTGCATTGTTGCATTGCATTGTGTCCCTGCAGGTAATCATGGTTAGAGGACACCGCAGAGGCAGATGACGTGGTGCTAGGGGAGGAGGCATGACGCCTCTAGTAACATCCACGACAGAGGGGTCTAACCCCTAAGGAGAAGAACAAGTCATTGGAAATGAGCATATTGTTGTGGGGGATGTGGTTGGGTTGATGAGGTCCTTTTATAGGATGTCAGAGGCCTTGATTAACCATTTATATAGAGATGAGGTCAGGGCGCCTATACCCCCTGAGGGTCCACAATGCGCTCCACCTGATACTGGTAGCATTCACAAAGAACTCAAGAAGTTCAAATTTCCCGAGTTATTGGGTGCCACGGGCGACGCAGCTATCGAGGCATGGTTGGAGAACATGTCTATGTGCTTCGCACTTTGCGACTACACCACCAACATGAAATTTTGCATGGCGGTATTTCAGCTAAAGGGGAGCTCTCTTCTATGGTGGAAGACGCTCCTGCCACAAATGAACATGGTCGTCGAAGACATGTTATGGGGATTGTTCGAGGAGCGTTTCCAAGATAAGTATTTTTCAAAGGAATTCATTGAGTGCCAGCTCAATGAGTTCAATGCCTTGCAATAGGGTGGTCATACGGTGCCCAAGTATGAGGGCTGATTCATGGAGTTTCTTGGGTATGCTCCACATTTGAACACCGAGAATCTCAAGGTCAACAGGTTTGAGTTCGGCCTTAACGTCATCATTCATGCGAAATTGAGGATCCTAATGCCTCAAACGTTGCATGATGTAGTCCAAAATTCCCTCATAGTTGAAGGAGAACTGATCAACGGGGGTCAAAGCAGGACTTTTGCAAGATCGATGGGGCAGGTGACCTTCGGTGCATAGCAGCATTAGACACCAGCTAGACATTAATCAAGGTTTCGAGGTACTCTGAAAGGATCCACTTTGATGACACCACAACGACCGACGCCTCAGCAGTAGACTCCCTACAGAGGACCACAACCCCAACAACAATGTCGTCTGCAACAACAACATTTTAGGCATGTTCAACAGAACAACACAGGGTTTCAAGCTGGTGGGCGTGCAACTTCTACTTTAGGGACCAGGATTACTGGACCAAAGACTAGATGTTGGACATGTGGAGAGCCACATTACCAACGTGACTGTTTGGTTGAGAGGGCCAAAGAATCCTGGTCATCTAGACGCACTACAGTAGGATATTTGGGAAATGCCCACCGAATTCATGCAGTGGTGAATAACGCCAGGTCGAGCACCAGTCTATTGTGCTCGAGACATCAGGTACCATCCCTGACTAGCCCTTTAGTATTTTGATAAATCTTGATGCTATAGAGAGCTTTATTTCTGGTGAAAGGTTGAAAATAATTAAGGTAAAGGCAGTCGAACAGGATGAGTTTAGCTATGTGGAAATGGCTTCGGGTGCCAGGAAGAAGGTTGGAGGAAAGGTTACAGATTGTAGCCTCAACCTAGGAGATTTTGTAACGAAGGCCAACATGTACATCACGATCTTAGGATTCTATGATGTCATTATTGGTATGGACTGGTTAGAATCGCATGATGCAATACTCAAATGTAAGACAAAACAATTGAGTTTGACCGACGATGAGGGACAAATACGAGAGATTATAGGAAGAAATTAGGGAGTTTCCTTAAGGTTCATTTATTCCCTACAACTATGGAAGAGCATGCGCAAAGGATGCAAGCTATATGAAATCCTAGCGTTGGATGACAAGGGCATGGTGGAAGGATTAGAAAACCTTCTGGTAGTACAAGAGTTTGTGAACGTGTTCCGACAAGAGTTACCAGGTTTTTCGCCCGAAAGAGAGCTAGAATTTACCATCAACTTAAAACCTGGAACTGAACCGATAGCAATAATTCCTTATTAGATGTTGACCCATGAGTTATAGGAGTTGAAAATGCAACTGAATGAGTTGTTAGACCTAGGACATATACATCCAAGTGTGTCACCTTGGGTTGTGCCTGTTATTTTCATACAAAAGAAGGATGGGTCATGGAGACTCTGTATTGACTACTGTCAATTGAACAAGGAAACGATCAAGAACTAGTATTCATTGCCAATAATAGATGATTTGTTTGACCAAATGAAGGGCGCGACTATGTTTTCAAAGATCTATTTGAGATAAGGATATCACCAATTATGGATCAAAGAGGAAGACATTCCTAAGACCGCATTCAAGACAAGGTTCATGCATTAAGAGTTTATCGTCTTACCATTTGGACTAACAAATGCCCCAAGTGTATTTATGAGCTTGATGAATGGGGTGTTCCACAAATACTTGGGAAAGTTTGTTCAAGTATTCATTGACGACATATTGATATATGATTGGATGATGGAAGAACATGACAAACATTTTTTCTTGGTACTACATTGTTTATGAGAAAACAAGTTATATGAGAAATTATCGAAATGCTCTTTTTATCAATCGAGGATTCATTATTTAGGGCATGCTATCTCTGACGAAGGAATCGTTGTGGATCCAACGAAGGTAGAGGATATTTATGGAATGTCCTTCACCAACAAACGTACCAGAAGTACATAGCTTCATGGGTTTAGCTGGATATTATGGACGGTTCGTCGAAGTTTTTTCGAAGATAGCAAATCCGATCACATAATTGCAGAAGAAAAACAAGAAGTTTGTATGGAATGAGAAATGTGCGGAAGAATTTCGAAGGCTCAAGGATTTGTTGAAGAAAATGCCGATACTAAAAGTTCCCAACATGGAAAAGGACTTCTTGGTATGCACAGATGCATCCAAGGAAGGGTTAGGCGAAGTCTTGATACAAGACGATCGAGTGATCACTTACATCTCAAGGATATTAAGGAATCATGAGGAGAACTACACGACGCATGATATGGAGTTATTGGACATTGTGTATGCCCTGAGAGTGTGGAGACACTAACTAATTGGATGAAAATTTGAACTAAAAATAGACCATTGTGGCTTACAACACATTTTTACGCAAAGTGACTTGACCGCGCAACAAAGACGTTGGTCATAATTGCTTAGTGAGTACTATTTTGAGATTACCTACATCAAAGGAATAATGAACAGAGTGGCAGATGCATTGATTTGAGACCACACATATTTTTGGTGATACCTCTTCAAACGAATCTTCGAGAAAATATTCTAACTATACAACGCAACGATGACTAGTATAAAGAGGTTAAAGAAATTATCAGACACGACACCATGTTGGTACCAAAGTTTGAGGGGTTTACATTGGACAATGACGAACTAATGAGGTATAATAACTAGATTTACATACCTCCTAATGATGAATTGATAATTTTGATCTTAAACGAAGCTCATAGAGCAGTGTACATGGCTCATCCAGGAGTCACGAAGATGAGGGCAGACCTTAAGCGCTTATTCTTTTGGAAAGGAATGAAGGCGGACATAGTTAACTATGTGGCGAGGTGTCTGGAATGGTGTCTGGAATGTCAGCAAGTGAAGGGTGGAGATAGACATCCGACATGATTAATACAACCACACGCTATTCCAAAATCGAAATGGGAGGCCATTTCGATGGACTTTATTGTGGGATTGTCACTGACGACAAGGAGGCATGACTCGATTTTTGTGGTAGTAGACACTTTGACAAAGAGTGCACATTTTATCCATGTGCGTACGACGTATGAGGCACCATAAATAGCTAGAGTTTTTATCATAGAGATTTTGATATTGCATGGCATGCCTAAGAGGATCATATCCGATCGAGGATCGATGTTTACAAGATGATTTTGGACTAGTTTCCAAGAGGCCTTGGGAACCCAACTTCACTTTAGTATCACATATCACTCTGAGACATATGGGAAGACATAAAGAACGAACCAAATCATGGAGGATATGTTGCATATGTATGTGATGGACCAACATAAGCATTGGGAAGAGGTCTTTCCACTGGTAGAGTTTGCATACAACAACAACTATCAAAGCACCATTAAGATGTCGCCATTTGAGTTTCTTTACGAGAAACCGTGTCAGATGCATTTGAGTTGGGATCGACTTGAGAATAGGATCCTGGAAGGACCAAAAGTGATCCAAGAAATGGAAGAACAAATGAAAATGATAAGATGTAGGATTAAAGAAGCACAAGATCGGTAGAAGAGTTATGTTGATGCGCATTGCATTGACTGTAGTTATGAAGTTGGTGATCGAGTCTTCTTGCGGGTGAAACCACACAAGATTTTGATTGAGTTTGGAAAGGGTGATAAACTCTCTACTAGGTTTGTGGGACCTTTTGAGTTTGTGTAAAAGAAAGGTATCGTGGCCTTTAGACTAGCCTTTCCTAATTCTTTGAGGCATATGAACGATGTTTTTCGTGTATTTGTTTTGAGACATTATGTTAGTGATCCTACACATGTGATTGACATGATTTCATTGCAGGTGTCGGATGAGGGTGCAGTCACGGTGGAGCCAATTCACATTCTGGATCACTGCATTCGACAACTATGACATCTAATAATCGACCAGGTCAAGGTCCAGTGAGACAATTATATTCCGCACTCGACTACCTGGGAGTACGCATATGATATGCGCCAACAATTTCCATATTTGTTTGATAGTTAGACATTTAGATATTGTCAAATGCTTTATTTACTGCATTTATATATTGTGAAACGTTGGGACGAAGTTTAAAACAAGAGGGGGTGTATGTAATATTCCACTCTTGCAAGCACATGTTATTGACTTATTTTTTGAGGAAACTTGTGTGCAAGTGATTCGGTTTTAGTATATGGTTCTTTGTTCCCTTATGGATTATTACGATGATGTTGATGGATTATAATGTTATGTTATTTGATATCTATGTATTGACAGATGATATTAACTATTTTCCCCTGAGTGTGCAAGACACTTAACAGATTGGGGATTTCAATGGCATCAATGGACCTCCTTGGACTCCACACGAGTCAGGGAGTGAATTGTATTGGTTTGGGTATTTTTATTTATGCATATGTGACATGTGATCAGGTATATTATAATGTTGCTTATGGATCATTGACAATGTTTCATTGATGGATGTAGGATGATGATTTATTTCTAATCAGACTGACATAAGGAGTAAAGGGGTCATGCACATCAACTAGATATTGAGGGAGAGGTGTGGCAACAACCCTGTCACAACCTACTAGTATTCTCATCATGGCTCGAATTGTAGGTTAATTATTACCTAGTTCGAGAGATCCATGATGTTGTGAGGGAAGATTGAGACACTCGCTCATGAAGTTTCTAAGGGGAGTGCAATAAGACCGAGTCCTTATTCCTTAGAGGGCCTTAGTCTCTCACGAGGTCTCTTGAATGGAGTATTGACTCCAAAGGTTAGACAACTACCAAAACCAGTCAAAGGAGAGTGGCACCCTTGGAGAACGTAGTGTATCTTGAAGGACATGTCACGTAATTAAAATTTGAATCAAAGGTGAGTGGCACCCTTGGAGGACAGAATGCATCTTGAAGGGCACGTCGCGGTTTTAAAAAAAATGAGTCAATGAATCTAGGTGGCCTAGAAAACTTGAGCGAATGTTAAACATTATAAAATCTTAAGCACCTGCCAAATTAATTAATTGATTAATTAATTAACTACATAAATGAAATTATTAAGAATAATCCCTAAGGGTCTAGGCGTATGCAAATAAATATTTAACTAAGCCTAAGTCTAAGTGAGTGAGAATATTAAAAACTAAAATTTTAAATTAAATAATGAGGGGAGGAAATAAATCAAATTAAGATGAAAATAAAAATAAATCCAAAGGAGTGAATAATACACTTGTGCAAGTAAAAACCAAAATAGAATTTAAAATTAAGAAAGGAATAAAGTGGACAAGAATGCGTAAGCATAGAAAGGTATCTAAAGTCTAGTCTAACTAGAGGACTTTCCTATTTCAACTCAACTCTATTTTCAAAAGGCATCAGTCATAAATGAGAAATAAAGGGAATAAATGGACTTCTAGAAGTGATTTTAGGAGCGCTTTTAGGATGGGTGAGAGAATTTGTCATTTAATTAAATTAAATGGTGGATTTATTGGTGCAACTAAGGGAACATGTGACAAGTGTATGGGGGGAATAATTCCTAATTAAAAAAAAAAATGAATTAAATGTGCAAATGGCAAGTGGTTGTAAGAAAATTCTATAAAACAAAGGGCTGAGAGGAGGAATGGGGGATGAAAGGTTATGAGTAAGGTTATGCTGCTAAAATTCTGACTGGTTTTACTTGTGAGAGTTGGGATATCCAACTCAAGAGAGGGAGTGGTAGCTCTACCTTGTGAGGCGAGCTCAAAGCTAGATTATTCTGGTTGTGTTTGTGTGTGGCCCCTTTGCAGCTCGGGGGGATAAGGGGGAAGAAGAGTACTACTAGCGTTGACTGGGAGGTACCGGTGAAGTCTTCATGATTAGCAAGCGTGGAGTTGGACGGAGCACAAGTGCAAAAGAACGTCTTCGACTTTTTCGCCTTTTGTTACAGTATTCCTCACTGAATTTTGTATTGCAATAAGTTAAATTGTATATATGGTTTCAGAAATTGTGTAATCTATAAGGGGTTCCTGATATAGCATTGAGGATTTTTTTTTTTATAGTAAATCTAGGATGTAAGGAAGGGTTATCAGGTCCATATTAGAGCTATTAAATTTTGTCTAGATTCTTTTATCCATAGCATTGTTCGTAAGCTTTGTTCACTTAATTTTGACCTTCCAACACAAACAATTCCATGGATTTCCAGCGTATTAGATCTTGAAATTTAATGGTGCCTTCACTTAGATTAAACCATGCACCTCTACCCATAAATTTAAACTCTGAGCCTTCAATCCCTTACTCGGTGAATTTAATTCAAATCTCTGTGTTTGAGGAGATCACCAGCTCTACCCTTTCACACTATTGCTCAATGTTTTATACTTTTCCTTGCGTTTTGTGGAGAGCCCTAAGGATCTGTGTTTCCTTCTCTTGCTCAGTGAAATTTCTAGCCTTCTCCTCTGCGATTTTCCCATAAAACTCAGCAAACTTGCTTGTCTTATTCTCTACGATTTTCCCCTTCATTACTCAACACAATTTACTTGTCTTTATTCTCTTCTTTTGCATGGTGCACTCAACGATTTTTATTTCTTTCCTCAGCAAACTTTTGGCATGCATTCCTCAACGAATTCTCATGCATTCCTTAGAGAATTTTTGGCATGCATTCCTCAACGAATTCGCATGCTTTCCTTAGCGAAATTTGCATGTATTTCTCTATGAATCTGCTTGGTTTTCTCTGCATTTTTTTTTCCTTCCAATCTCTGTGACTGGCTTGCATTACTGTGAATTTTATGGGTATTATAACCCCCGCGTCTTCCTTCCACGACCTCTGTAATTGGCTTGCAGTTGTTTCGAATTGATGGGCTTACCTATGAGTTTTTATGGAACCTTCACATAGTAAATTCCTTACCTCTTCTTTTTTATGGAACCTTCACACAGTAATTCCTCACCTCTACATTTTTAAGGAACCTTCACACAGTAATTTCCTTACCTATGCATTTTGGTTGTGTGTGATTTTCCTTTATGTTGTTCAATGAATTCTTTGTTTTTGTTCTGAGTATTTTGGGGGGAGGACACAACCTCTGCAAATTAATTAACTTGCCCATAATTCATTTAGTCAGTTCTCTGTGAATTTTGGGGAAAACATAACCTTGGCTTTAAAACAAAATTTGTTCATCTAATTGAAGGCTTCATTTTTATTCCTTGCCATTTCCTCCATGCCGTATGGTCTGCGATCTTTTTCTTTTGATCAAACATGGATTAAACTTTAAGTTGATGACCTTTCTGGAGTTAGCATTACCATTTTGAAATATTAATTTCCTACCTATATAAATACTTCGGCTTGGGAAAATAGGTAAGAGGTTTGAAGAATCACATCCCAACCACCCCTAAATTTTTACTTGAAGTAAGATTTCTAATGTTGATGGAATACACGAAATGTAATCCACTATTTTAGCCTTCAACACTTAGAAATTAAAGAACATAATTACTCCCAATAATTATATGGACCAAACTACCCTCTTTCTTGAATCAATGGATGGAATAACACATCTTGATGACGCAAATTCTAAAGAGGGAACTACTTTCCCTAATGATGGATATAATAAACAATGCATATGAACTCATAATATTTACATATCAAATGAACTTATTTCTCCAGGTTCTACTTATAAAATCAACTGCATTGTCATTGGTATAATTCTAAATTCTAAAGCATGAATAGATAATATTTTGACATGTAACGCATGACTTTAAATGGTAATGTATGTATGTCCCTTTTTCCTTCCAAATATTGCCTTGAATAATCTACGCCATGGTATAAAAGTGACGTATGGATGGTCATGTATGTAGTTGCTTCTTACGCCACTAAAAATGTAATGCGTACATGATTGAGCGAATGAATTCCCTTACGCCCTGGAAGGAATCTTGATTCATGTCTAATTCAGTAATCATATCATGTGCACACCTTGAAAATAATGTGGATGTATTGTTTAATTTAGTAATTGATTAATCATGCATCTTGAATTTTAATAGATTATATTTCACCACTAAACTACGTTGATGTATGATTTCCTAAATGAACAGAATAATTGCGCACATTGTAATGAAGTTGATTTATGATTATTTCAGTATGTAGATCACGCACACGCCTTGGAAATAATGTTGATTTTTGCTTGAATTAATTAATTGATTAGTCAGGCGCCTTGGAGTAAAGTAGATGTTTTCTTTTGTGCCTTGAAAATAAATAAGGTTGACTACTTGAGCCTTAACTTATGTCGTTGTATGATTGATTAGTAATTAAATCCTCTTGCGCCTTGGAATTTATGTGATTTGTGATTGGTTATTAGAACGCTATTGTGTCGTGATTATCATTGTTGTTGTTGATTTAGCATAGTTAGTTTTGTACTTGATTGTGTTAGTAGGATGTAGACACCTCCTTGTTCCTTAGAACAGTTGCCAGCCCTGAGACCTTAAATGGTCAAAATCAATTGGATGAATCCTGGGGTTGAGAGTTTCTTATGTGTCTTGGAGGTCCTAACCTTGTAGGGTGGGTTGGGCAGGTAGTATATTTATGTCATCTTTATGTTATCTTTATGATCTTTATGATCTTTATGTTATCATTATGTTATCATTTTGCTATCTGATTATTATCTTTATGTGATGAGTTGAGTGATTAAAAGTATTGATGATTCCAGTTGATCGTGATGAGTTGATCTAGGGTCACCATTCATGATGCTTGTCGATTATGTGTTGTTATTAAATTATGATGTTGTGTTGATTATATGTCGTTACTAAATATGTTGATGCGTCGGTTGTGACGTTATTTGATTATGACGATGAGATTCTTGTAATTCATTTAATTATGATGTCAATGTTTATGCATTGTTGAATTATGTGTTGACACAAATTCCTAATGCTTTTAAAAAAAAATTACCTTTTGTGCTTCGCTTTTTCTTAGGCGTAACAAAGGGTCGTTACAAGGGAACTTTTTCCTTTGATTTTCATAGGATCTCTCAATTGAGGATCATCTCTTCCTTCTTTAGCATAGCCTGGAATGAGTTCTATGTTCCCATGTTATTGGATTCCATTGATAAATTGTCCATGTGTTGGGTGAGTGTACGATTTTGTAGCATGTTGCACTTTTCTCCAAGGAAATTGATTCTTTAGTTCTAATGCACTAGAATATTCATGGTATCATCAATTTGATTGATGCAAGCCTGCTCTATCTTTGTAACTTCGGAAGACATTCAAAACAAATCGCATTAATTGGCTTGAATGAGATCCTCATGCCAAAACATGACTCTACAGATATCTTGGAAATCTCCATTATCCATAATGAAAAACGTGCATAATAAACTTGAGGGAGATATTAGTGGATAAGACCAAACCTTCTACTCACACCAACAAAACTAAAACATCAACATTAATAGGTTGCCTAGAATTTGAGATTGGATTTCCAATGGCATGTGTACCATGCATGAAAGGTTGAGTCACTTCTTGAAAAGCCTAAAACCAAGAGAGAATCACAACACTGTACCTGAATTCAAGGAACTTGACTTTTACAATGGAACACAAGGTCGAGAAACTCCAATTTTTATCCACAGTAACACATATATAATGAGCTTCTAAATAACTAAATACAACTTCGATAGGAATATGTAGGGGGTCAAAATTATGGCCAACCAAGATTCTAGATAGGATATTACAAACAAAATTTTCCATGTCCTAAAAAGAACAAGCTTCCAAATTAATTGTTGCGAAGGATCCCCAAATTGAATTGTTGATCCTTCCCACAAATTCTACCACCTAAATGCCTCAAAATATCCAAATTATTTTGACTCATTGAAGAGAAAACATATACCAAAACACTAGTTGAAGATAACTGGGAGACTTACCAAATTACCAAGCACATGGGTAAGAAATAACCCAGTACTCAATCCTCGACCTTGCCATTATCCCACTGCAAATTTACCAAAACATGGAGCGTTGTTTAATTACCATGAGCCAAGGGTGATTTTGCATGCATAAGAGCGTGTTATGTGTCCCGAGGTCACCCTTTCCAAGCCTTTTCTAACTCATAGTTAATTACCGATTCATGTCGAATTTAATGTGCATTGAAACCATGGATAATTTTAAGGATGAAAACTTATCTCATAATGTCGAAACCTTGGTGAATCTTACTAGTCCTTAATATGAAAACTATAAAATGTTTTGATCCAAATTTAGGAGTGGAACGAACTGATTAACAATAACACAGAGATAGGAAGAATAACACAAATATCCAGTGAACAATATCTTCTATTAATAATGAATAGGCCGAAACTGTAAAACTGCAGAATTGAAACTTGCTCAAATGGTGGTAGCTATCTCTGAGAAGAGATGTGGCTGCTACATACATCCATATGAGAAAAATGGATTACAATGAGGCTCCAACGACCCTTTTCATATTACTCATGAATGCCAAACCCCTAGACATCCAAAAGCCTAACCCTAGAAGGTGAAACGCCAAAAGTCATGTGGGCCATATGGGTAAGTTGGTGTAATTTGACCCTCAACTTCCTAGGGTCATAACTTTTGCATAAGTCCTATGTTTTAGGTGCGTGATAGGCCATTGGAAAGGTCTTTTAGAGAACTACACATTTCACCATTAGACTCTAAATCTATCTACAATCTAACCGTGGTGAGTAAAAAAAACAACGTTTAGGGCCCCAAAACATCCCTAGAAGTACAACAAGATGTGCTAACATGAAAACATACAAAATAAGCTATTTGGATTAGACGAGAGGCCACCTTTATCCACGTGGAGAATGTGTGAGGCTTCATATATCCACAGAAGTGTAGAACTCATAATTATAAATCAATACATAAAGACGTGTTGAATCAAAATGGACACGAGGAGCTAGTTGGAATAGGTGGGTGGCTACCAATATCCACCTGGATCAATCCTCCCCCTTAGGAAGCAATGGTCTCCATTGCGTTGAGTTCCCCCATCAGGTGAGGAAAATCATGTTGGATTTGGACCTAGGTGAGCCACTTGCCTTGGTGTAGGAGTTGCCTGCCTTGACAACCCGATAAAGCTGGATCCGCTGCTGGCGAGTGCCCTTGACTTGTGTGTCCACGATATGATCGATGGATGCTTGTTCCATGTAGTCAGGGTTGAGCTTTGTTGGTGTCATTTGTTCGACGATCTCAGAGGTGTCCAATAATGATGAAAAATATGGCCGAAGGAGGTCCACATTGAATATTGGATGTAGACCAAAGAAGGGTGGAGTGTTGAGCTCAAAATCATTGCTACCCACAACCTTGGTGATAGTTTAAGTCCCATAAAGAAGTGGGCAAAGCTTCGGATGGGGCCCAGTGAGACGCTCCATCTGCAAATATAACCAGATTTTGTCGCCAACTTGAAACTGGTGTGGTACACTGTATTGATCATGGTGCTACTTTTACTTAGCATTATATTTCTATAAAATCTCCTGGACCTGTTGGCGGGTGTGCTGAATCTGCTCAATGAATCTGGTGGCTTTGTCGATCGCGAACTGATCAGGAGAAGAGTCTGTCTGTGCGGTGGCAAGAGGAAGTGCAACTTCAATGGCTCCCAAGGGTTGGAATCCCAGACCCACCTGAAATGTGCTATGGTCGGTGGAACTATGGAGAGCCCTGTTGTAACTGTGTTTTACATATAGGAGACTCTCATCCCATGTTCGGGGATTATTATAATTGTACATGCGTAGGATGTGCACAATCATCTAATTGACAACCTCAGTTGGGGGTGGAAAGCAGTGGATTTTGTGATCTTGGTGTCCAACATAGACCAGAGACTCGACCAAAAGGTGTTGAGGAACCTGCTGTCTCGGTCGAAGATGATGGTCGGTGGTATCCCAAAGTGGACCCAAACTCGTTCGAAGAAGAGCTTGGTAGTATCTGCCAATGTGACATTCTTCTTACAGGCTATGAGGATGGCCATCTTTGAAAACCAATCAACAACCACAAACACACAATCATTTCCATGTTTAGTGGATGACAACCGAGACATATAATCCATGGAGATGGATTCCCATGGATTCTTAGGAATACGAAGAGGGGTGTATAAGCTTTGCTTCTTGATGGTTGGCTTGGCAATGGCGCAGGCAGTGAAATACCTGATATACTTGTTGACTTCCTATTGAATTTTTGGCCAATAAAAATGTTTTTGAAGAACGACCATATTTTTCTCTACGCCAAAATGTCATGCCACCCAACTGTAGTGGGATTCCCAAATAAGCTTTGCACGCTCGCTTGTAGGAACATAGAGATGGCCCAGGTGGCATAAGAGTCTGTCCTGAATGTGAAAATCAATGACACTGGCACATGTACCCAAGAGATGATAAGTTGTGGAGAAGTCTGGATCTTGCTAGTAAAGTTGGGGCCACTCCGATGTTTCATGTCCATAGGAATGGAGCACAGTGGTGATTGCAGCCACGGGAGGCCGACTGAGGTAGTCAGCGACATGATTGGAGATACATGTCTTATACTTTATGTTGAGATGAAACTGTTGCAGGTAGGTGGACCAATTCTGATGGAGGTCATTTTTCAATTTACCTTGTGTTTGGATGAACTGTAGAGGCTTGTGATCAGTCTGTATGATCGTCTCTTTCCCCAGAATGTAATGTTTCCATTGACGACATGCTTGGACAATAGAATACATTTCCTTATCATAGGTGGGTTATTTATGGACAATATCAGAGAGTGTCTCACTATGGTGTGCCACAGGATGTCCGTGTTGAGTGAGAACTGTGCCCACAGCATAGTCAGAGACATTAGTCTCAATCTCGAATGGTTGTTGCAGATCGGGTAAGGAGTGTACTAAAGCTGAGCATAAGAGATGTTTCAGATAATAGAATGCTCATTTTTTCTCCTTCCCCCACACGAACTTGTCCCACCACTACCCTTGGTCACCTGGCTGAGGGCCTAGGAAATATGGGATAATCCCAACATGAACCGTTGGTAGAAATTGGCTAGTCCTAAGAAGCTCTGAAGCTCAATCAGTGTGGTCGGGGCTGGCCAGTCACAAATTACTTGGATCTTAGCCAGATCAACATGTACCCCATTCTCATCAACAATGTAGCCCAGGTATTGGACCCTGTTCATGCCGAAAGAGAATTTTTCCAAGTTGGCATAAATCTTGTGTTGTCGCAGAGTGCTCAAGACCTGCTGAATATGCCACATGTGCTCCTCCCACGTTTTGTTGAATATGAGGATGTCATCCAAATATACTACCACAAAGGATTTGGTGAAGGGTCTCAATACATCATCCATCAATCTCATGAAAGTGGTTGGTGCATTTGTTAATCCAAAGGGCATGACTAGCCATTTGTAGAGACCTTCTTTAGACTTGAAGGTTGTCTTCCAGACATCAGTTGGTTCGATGGGAACCTGGTGATATCTAGACTTTAGGTCAATATTGATGAATAAATTTTCCCCCTTGAGTTGGTTAAGAAGGTCATCAATCCTGGGGATGGGGTAGCGGTTCCTGACTGTGATTTTGTTTAAGGCTCTGTAATCAATGCAGAGTCGCCAAGTCTCGTCCTTCTTCTACACCAGTACAATTGGGCTTCTGCAAGGGGAGGAGATGGGTTTGATGTGCCCCTTTTGAAGAAGCTCTTGGATCTGAGGCCTGATTTTGTCATTCTCCATCATCGAGTGTCAATAGACTGGTCCATTAGGTAGAGGTGCATCGGGGGTCAGATCAATTGGATGCTTGACTTGGCAGTGTGGCAGTACCTATGTAGGTGAGGTGAGTATGTCTTTGTATTCTTCGATGATCCTGTCCACTTGATTCTACTGCAAAGAGAGGCATTATGTAGACACCACAGATGTGGTGGTGACCTTCTTCTTACTATGACCATGGATCACAAAGAAGACGAACTTCTCAGTCTGTGAAATGACCTTATTGCATTGCTTAGTAGAGATTAAATAAATAGCAGTAGGCGGTGCCAGCTCTGGGATCTTGTACAAGTGACTACCCAAAGTAATAATAACACTGCGGGGTCTAGACTCATACACAACATGATGCTTCCACAAATATGGTTGTCCTAAAAGAACATCACAAACTTCAAGGGGAGCAATATCACACAGTACCTCATATTTGAAAGGCTTGATGTCGTAGGGCAGATGACACTGTTGGCTAACACATAGATCTCTTCCTTGCTGAAGCCGCTTGATGACCTCTATCGAAATAAATTTCTTCTGACTACCGTTGTCGAAAATGAAATGAATCAGAGCTCCCTTGACCCACATCTACGAGTGAAAGAGGCATTCCCCTTCCTTTGGTTCTTCTGGTTCTCTTGGCCGAACTTTGGTGGTAGCGACCGTGGCACTGGATTCAACATCGATAATCTAATTCCCTCCTTCAGGATTTGACTCGGAACCAGAATCGGCCTCTGACTCGGAAGCCTTCAACTTGGCCATGAGGGACTTCTTAGAGCAACATTCGTCGGTGTTGTGCTAAGGACTTTTATGGTACTCGCACCATTTTCCCGTTTCCTTCCTTGTCCTCTCGTTTCCCTTCTTGTGTTACGGTTTGGACGAATTGTCCTGAGGGCGACCATCTCATCTTGGTCCCTTGTTGTATGGGTTGGGGTTTCCTTTTCCCTGATTCGACTGTGAGGGGTTTGCAGATCCAAACTCTCGTTGTTTCTGCTTAAATTTTTTCTTGATCTTGACAGCGTATCTATAAGTCGTGCCCAATGAGGCGATGTCTAGGAACTCCATTTCTTTTTTAATATATCTATGCAAACAACCGTGGTATTTGAGCACTAGATGATGCTCAAAATATTTGATACCCAATTTGGTGGGTAGGGTATGGAAAATATTGGTGAAGTCTGTTACTATTTGGTCCCTTTCTTGACGTAGGGTGGTCCATCTGGTGTACTGGTCCTCGTAGCTTCCAACAAGGTAGTATTGTTCTTTAATGGCATCCTGGAAGGAATCCCATGTAGGGGCCACCACAAAAATTGCAGATTCCTCCGTGACCCTTTGCTCAAAGTAAGTATCCCACTAGTCTTTAACATGGGGAACGACCTTGAGGAGTGCACAAGTGATATTTTCCCTATCGGAAAAATTGTCGACCGAACAATATCCTTCAAGCAGATTCAACCATTTATCTACAACATCTGCATCTATTAGTCCTTCAAATAATGGAATATCAAAATTTACCTGTACTTTGAAGGGGGTTGCATGGAAGCTTGATGAAGATGCTTCTCCTGTAGGCAACCATCGAAGGATCTGCGTGAAGTTGTCCATCATTTCGTTCCTTTGTCACACAAGGGCTTCCTCGAGCAACATTTTAATAGGATCTCCTGCTCCATCATCTTTCTTTTCATCTCCCATGGGTTGTTGTCGAGCTCGACGCGATAGATCTAGTAATGGCTCGATTGGTTCGAGTCCCAACTTCTTGTACCCAAACCTTGTCGGGGACATGCACGAAGAAAAATAAATGAAGATAAAACTACTCTGATACCACTGATCCAAATTTAGAAGTGGAACGAACTGATTAACAGACTGAATATCATAAACACAGAGATAGGAAGAATAACACAAATATCCAGTGAGCAATATCTTCTATTAAATAATGAATAGGTTGAAACTGTAAAACTGCATAACTGAAACTTGCTTGAATGGTGGTAGTTATCTCTGAGAAGAGATGTGGCTGCTACGTGCATCCGTCTGAGCATAATGGATTACAATGAGGCTCCAATGACCCTTTTCATATTACTCGTGAATTCCAAACCCCTAGACATCCAAAAAACTAACCCTAGAAGGTGAAACGCCAAACGTCATGTGGGCCCTATGGGTAAGTTGGTGTAATTTGGTACCTCAACTTCCTAGGGTCATAAGTTTTGCATACGACCTATGTTTTAGGTGTGTGATAGCCCGTTGGAAAGGTCTTTAAGAGAACTACACATTCTGTTGTCAGACTCTGACTCCGTCTACAATCTGACTGTGGCGAGTAAAAAAAACAACATTTAGGGCCCTACAACAGCCCTAGAAGTACAACAAGATGTGCTGACATGAAAACATACAAAATACGCAAGTTGGATTAGGCGAGAGGCCACCCATATCCACCTGGAGAATGTGTGAGGCTTCAAACAACCCCAAAAGTGTAGAACTCACAATTATAAAGTAGTACAGAAAGATGTGTTGAATCAAAACGGACATGAGGAGCCAGTTGGAATAGGTGGGTGGCCACCAATATCCATCTAGATCATGTTTGGCGATATTTTTGTAAAAATATTCAAATTTCTAAGGATTTTATATATTTTCTATAAAATTTGGGCTATTTTTAAGGTAAAATAATTTAATTCTATAGAATTTGGGCGAATCACTTCTAGAAAAAAAAAGGAAATTGGTGAATCTTTTTTTTGGAAAAAACATGGAAAATTATCCCATGGGTGATATATAGCCCATAGTTTTCCGTGATTGAAACCCACTTAAGCAAAAAATTAGGGGATGACCATAAAGTTATGAACCCCAATTTTTACCAAGGTGCTAAGGATAAACTCAGTTGCTTGTTTGGGCCATTGTTATGCCTCCTCATTCAAATCCCTCTTAATATGGAAGAAGGAGACTCTAACAAAGTAGCTAATTTCTTGTTTGATTCTAGAGGTGATGTTTTTAAATTTTAATCCTTAAGGAGTGGATTTACCAATCGTTGCTTTAATGATGATTATTGAATCTTTAAAGAATGAAATAGCTCTAACATTTGTGCCCTTGGCTATAGAGAGACCACACAAAAGAGCGCACACTTCAACCAATTTATTTGATAGGTTACTTAGATTCTAAGCATACAAAATTATTAAAGTTCCTCAGGAGGATCATGAAGACTCCCCTGCTCTTACCACCCCTAATTTTTCTAACACACTCTATATTCAAATAAATTAAGATTAAAACATCATTTTGAACATGAACATAATTGTTGAAGTTTCTACATATTTTAATGATCACTATGATACAAAGAAAAAAAATGAAAGACTACAAAATCACACTAAATTTCTGAAAGAAAGAATTGATAGTTTCATTAACAATCATGAATGAATTCCTCACAAATATTACTAAGATACTATAGATTTTTACAATCCTCGCCGCAACACTTCAAACAATTATTCATTGGTGACACCAATGACCCCATATGACTATCTCAACCCAAAACCAAAAGTGATGGAACAATCAACCAAAAAAACTTAAAAATTTCCTTTTAATTACATATTTTTTCATACTTTAAAAAAAATTATTTTTTCCCAATTTACCAAACTTTATATTAAAAGTATTTTTTCGCTCAAAGAAACTTAAAGTCAATATAGTTACGCACAATCATAATTAAAAAAAAGAAGAAGGTAATTCTCTGTATGATGACTTTGAACATAGCTGTAATGTGAAAGACATATATATACTCAATTGTTTGAGCTCTTTACTTTAATTTTCAAAAATATATAACTTAAAGTCAATATAGTTACGCACAATCATAATTAAAAAAAAAAGAGGAGGTAATTCTCTGTATGATGACTTTGAACATAGTTGTAATGTGAAAGACATATATATACTCAATTGTTTGAGCTCTTTACTTTAATTTTTTAAAATATATTTAATCATGAGAACCTATATGTCTTTAGTTATTGGGAAACACATGTATAATCATTACTGATTTCAAAATCATCACCAAAATTATCATGTCATATCAACGTACATAAATCCATCGTACTTTAATGGTAACTTAGACCTTATGAAGTATAAATATGGGCTTAAGAGAGGGTAACTTTTCACTGTTAATTTATAATTAAAATTAGTTAATGTTTTAGGTTTTGGTTTTTTGGGATATTATTCATTTAATTTTATCCCAAATTTTGCCAGTTCAAATTTATATTTCCTAACTCCAACCAAAAATATTAAAATATATAACATTTAAACAATATCTAATTAAAATTGATAGAAAGTATTTCTAGATAACACTTTTTCAA
>JZKD02S1827870.1:146895-160947 GCA_000966675.3 Picea glauca | reverse complement strand
TCATCCAAAATGAAAGGAACCTAATGCATATATAAGAAGGTTATAACAATCAAATATGACACATACCATGATACCTCGGACCAATTACCTCATGGAGCAAGAGCCCTCTCTGATGGAAGCCCAGGCCGGTGGTGATGGAGGCTGCTACTGCTGACAGGACAAGTCTGGCTGAGGAGAAGAGACATGGGCCCTCCAGGGCCATGCTCAAGTCACTCCTGCTCTCGGTACTCCATGTCTAGGACCATGTGGGCCTCGAGACATGATCTCCTAGTTATCCCTAGATATCGGGGATAACATGTCCTACACACTCAGGGAAAACTCCTTAATAGCATCTGTCAATATGTATATATTAATAACATTAAATCATAATCATCTACATCATCATAAAGATCCACAAGTGAAATATACTATCATTTACTATAACTGGATAACTTGCACACAAGTGTCCTCAAAGAATGAGTTGATAACATTTTCTCTCAAGAGTGGGATGTTACATACACCCCCTCTTGTTTTAAACTTCATCTCGAAGTTGTACAGTATATAAAATGTAGTAAATAAATCATCTCACAAGATCTAAATGTCTAAACTATCAAATAAAAATGGGAACTACTGGCGCATATCATATGCGTCCTCCCAGGTAACCGAGTGTGGATTATAATTGTCCCACTAGACCTTGACCTGATCGACTGTTCGACATCGTAGCTCTCGAATGCGACGTCCCATAATGCATATTGGCTCCACCGTGAGTGCACCCTCATCTGACACCTACAAAGAACTCATGTCAATCACATGTGTAGGATCACTAACATAATGTCTCAAAATAGATACATGAAAAACATCATGAATATGCCTCAAAGGATCAGACAAGGCTAGTCGATAGTCAACGCGTCCATTCCTTTCCACAACTTGGAAAGGTCCCACAAACCTAGGAGAGAGTTTAGCACCCTTTCCAAACTTGATCGAACTCTTGTGCGGTTTCACTCGCAGGAAAAATCGGTCATCAACTTCATAATTGCGGTCAACGTGATGCACATCGACATAACTCTTCTGTCGATCTTGCACTTCTTTAATCCTTTGTCTTATCAATTGCATTTTTTCTTAAATTTCTTGGATCACTTTTGGTCCTACTAGTACCCTATCCTCAAGTCGATCCCAACTCAATGGCATCTGACACAGTTACTCATAAAGAAACTCAAATGGTGTCATCTTAATAGTACTTTGATAGCTGTTGTTGTATGTAAACTCTACTAGTGGCAAGAACAATTCCCAACGTTTCTGTTGGTCCATCATGTACATACACAACATAGCTTCCAAGATTTGGTTTGTTCTTTCTGTCTGCTCGTCTGTCTCAGGGTGATATGTTTTATTAAGGTTCAGTTGTGTCCCCAAGGCCTCTTGGAAACTGGTCCAAAAATGTCTTATAAACATCGATCCTCTATCGGATATGATCCTTTTAGGCACGCCATGTAATCTCACAATCTCGTTGATAAAACTCTAGCTATGTCCAGTGCTTGGTACATTGTACTCACATGGGTAAAATGTGCACTCTTCGTCAGAGTGTCAACTACCACGTAAATTGAGTTGTGCCTCCTTGACGTCAACGAAAATCCAACAATAAAGTCCATCGAAAGGACCTCCCATTTCGATTTTGGAACAACGTGTCATTGTAGTAATCCAACTAGATGTCTATGTTCAGCCTTCACTTGCTGACATTCTAGACATCTCGCCACGTAGTTAACTACATCCACCCTCATTCCTTTCCATAAGAATAAGGGCTTAAGGTCTTCCCTCAGCTTCGTGACTACTGGATGAGCCATGTACATTGCTCTATGAGATTCTCTTAAGATCAAACTTCTCAATTCATCGTTAAGCGGTACATAAATCCGATTATTATACCTCATCAATCTGTCGTTGTCCAATGCATATCCTTCAAACTTTGGTACCATCATGGTGTCTTGTCCGATATTTTCCTTAACCTCTTTATACCAGTCATCGTTGAACTATATAGTTAAAATCTTTTCTCAAAGATTCATCTGAAGAAGTATCACTGAGAATATGCAGGGTCTCCGACTCAACGCATCTTCCACTCTATTCATTGTTCCTTTTATGTAAGAAATCTCAAAATCATATTTTCTAAGCAATTATGACCAACACCTTTGTCGCACGTTTAGGTACTCTGCGTAAATATGTGATGCAATCCATAGTGATCTGTTTTTAGTTCAAATTTTTGTCCAATCAGATAGTGTCTCCACACTCTCAAGGCATACACACTGGCCAATAATTCCAAATCATGTGTTGCGTAGTTCTCCTCATGCTTTCTTAATTTCCTTGAGATGTAAACGATCACTCGACCATCTTGCATCAAGACTTCGCCTAAGCCTTCTTTGGATGCGTGTGTGCATACCAAAAATTTCTTGTCCCTGTCGAGGAATTTTAGCATTGGCGTTGTCGTCATCATCACCCTAAGCCCTTTAAATTCTTCCATGCACTTCTCAGTCCATACAAAATTCTTGTTTTTCTTCAACAATTTCGTGATCAGATTTGCTATCTTCGAAAAAACTTCGATGAATCGTTGGTAATATCCTGCTAAACCCATAAAGCTACGTACTTCTGGTACGTTTGTCGGCACGGGCCATTTCATAATAGCCTCTACCTTTGATGTGTCCACAGTGATGCCTTCGCCGAAGATAACATTCCCTAAGTAATTAATCCTCTATTGGTAAAAAGAGCATTTAGACAGTTTCCCGTATAATTTGTTTTCTTGTAAACATTGTAGTACTAAGTGCAAATGTTTTTCATATTCTTCTGTCATCTGAGAATATATCAATATGTCATCAATTAATACTTGAACAAAATTGTCCAAGTATTAGCGGAACAACCCATTCATCAACCTCATGAATACCCCTGGGGTGTTTGTTAGTCCAAATGGTAAACTCATAATGTCCAAACCTCGTCTTGAAAGTGGTCTTAGGAATTTCTTCCTCCTTAATTCCTTTATACCAGTCATCGTTGAACTATATAGTTAGAATATTTTCTCAAAGATTCGTCTGAAGAGGTATCACCGAGAATATGCAGGGTCTCCGACTCAACGCATCTTCCACTCTATTCATTGTTCCTTTTATGTAAGAAATCTCAAAATCATATTTTCTAAGCAATTATGACCAACACCTTTGTCACACGTTCAGGTACTTTGCGTAAATATGTGATGCAATCCACAGTGATCCTTAATTTCTTCGCCGAAGATAACATTCCCTAAGTAATTAATCCTGTATTGGTAAAAAGAGCATTTAGACAGTTTCCCGTATAATTTGTTTTCTTGTAAACATTGTAGTACTAAGTGCAAATGTTTTTCATATTCTTCTGTCGTCTGAGAATATATCAATATGTCATCAATGAATACTTGAACAAACTTGTCCAAGTATTAGCGGAACACCCCATTCATCAACCTCATGAATACCCCTGGGGTGTTTGTTAGTCCAAACGGTAAACTCGTAATGTCCAAACCTCGTCTTGAAAGTGGTCTTAGGAATTTCTTCCTCCTTAATTCCTTTATACCAGTCATCGTTGAACTATATAGTTAGAATCTTTTCTCAAAGATTCGTCTGAAGAGGTATCACCGAGAATATGCAGGGTCTCCGACTCAACGCATCTTCCACTCTATTCATTGTTCCTTTTATGTAAGAAATCTCAAAACCTTCTACTCACACCAACAAAACTGAAACATCAACATTAATAGGTTGCCTAGAATTTGAGATTGGATTTCCAATGGCATGTGTACCATGCCTGAAAGGTTGAGTCACTTCTTGACAAGCCTAAAACCAAGAGAGAATCACAACATTGTACCTGAATTCAAAGCACTTGACTTTTAAAATGGAACACAAGCTCGAGAAACTCCAATTTTTATCCACAGTAACATAGATACAATGAGCTTCTAAACAACTAAAGACAACTTCAATAGGAATATGTAGGGGGTCAAAATTATGGCCAACCAAGATTATAGATAGGATATTACAAACAAAATTTTCCATGTCCTAAAAGAATGAGCTTACAAATTAATTGTTGCGAAGGATCCCCAAATTGAATTGTTGATCCTTCCCACAAATTATACCACCTAAATGCCTCAAAATATCCAAATTATTTTGACTCATTGAAGAGAAAACATATACCAAAACACTAGTTGAAGATAACTAGGAGACTTACCAAATGACCAGGCGCATGGGTAAGAAATAACCCAGTACTTAATCCTCGACCTTGCCATTATCCCACCGCAAATTTACCAAAATATGGAGCGTTGTTTAATTACCATGAGCCAAGGGTGATTTTGCATGCATAAGAGGGTGTTATGTGTCCCGAGGTTGCCCTTTCCAAGCCTTTTCCAACTCATAGTTAATTACCGATTCATGTCGAATTTAATGTGCATTGAAACCATGGATAATTTTAAGGATGAAAACTTATCTCACAATGTCGAAACCTTGGCAAATCTTACTGGTCCTTAATATGAAAACTATAAAATGTTTTGATCCAGATTTAGGAGTGGAACAAACTGATTAACAGACTAAATATCATAAACACAGAGATAGGAAGAATAACATAAATATCCATTGAACAATATCTTCTATTAATAATGAATCGACCGAAACTGTAAAACTGCAGAACTGAAACTTGCTCGAATGGTGGTAGCTATCTTTGAGAACAGATGTGGCTGCTACATCCGTCCGTCTGAGAAGAATGGATTACAATGAGGCTCCAATGGCCCTTTTCATATTACTCATGAATGCAAAACCACTAGGCATCCAAAAACCTAACCCTAGAAGGTCAAACACCAAAAGTCATGTGGGCCATATGGGTAAGTTGGTGTAATTTGGTACCTCAACTTCCTAGGGTCATAACTTTTGCATAAGTCCTCTGTTTTAGGCGTATGATAGGCCGTTGGAAAGGTATTTCAGAGAACTACACATTTCTCCATTAGATTCTGAATTTGTCTTCAATCTAACCGTGGTGAGTAAAAAAAACAACGTTTAGGGCCCCAAAACATCCCTAGAAGTACAACAAGATGTGCTAACATGAAAACATACAAAATAAGCCAGTTGGATTTGATGAGAGGCCACCTGTATCCACCTGGAGAATGTGTGAGGCTTTAGATAGCCCCAAAAGTGTAGAACTCATAATTATAAATCAATACATAAAGACGTGTTGAATCAAAACGGACACGAGGAGCTAGTTGGAATAGGTGGGTGGCCACCAATATCCACCTGGATCAATCCTCCCCCTTAGGAAGAAATGGTGTCCATTGCGTTGAGCTCCCCCATCAGGTGAGGAAAATTCTGTTGGATTTGGCCCTAGGTGAGCCACTTGCCTTGGTGTAGGAGTTGCATGCCTTGACAACCTGGTAAAGCTAGATCCTCTACTGGTGAGTGCCCTTGACCTGTGTGTCCACAATCTGATCGGTGGATGCTTGTTCCATGTAGTCAGGGTTGAGATCTATTGGTGTCAGTTGTTCGACGATCTTAGAGGTGTCCAATAATGGTGGAAAATATGGCCAAAGGAGGTCCACATTGAATATTGGATGTAGACCAAAGAAGGGTGGAGTGTTGAGCTCAAAAGCATTGCTACCCACAACCTTAGTGATAGTTTAATGCCCATAAAGAAGTGGGTGAAGCTTCTGATGGGGCCCAGTGAGACGCTCCATCTGCAAATATAACCAGACTTTGTCTCCAACCTAAAATTGGTGTGGTACCCTGTATTTATCATGGTGCTACTTTTACTTGGCATTGGATTTCTGCAAAATCTCTTGGACCTGTTGGCGGATGTGTTGAATCCGCTCAATGAATCTGGTGGCTTTTTCAATCGTGGACTGATCAGTAGAAGAGTCTGTCTGTGTGGTGGCAAGAGGAAGTGCAACTTCAATGGGTCCCAAGGGTTGGAATCCCAAACCCACCTGAAATGTGCTATGGTCGATGGAACTATGGAGAGCCCTATTGTAACTGTGCTTTACATATAGGAGACTCTCGTCCCATGTTCAGGGATGCTTAGAATTGTACATGCGTAGGATGTGCACAATCATCCGATTGACGACCTTAGTTTGGCCATCGGTTTGGGGGTGGAAAGAAGTGGATTTTGTGAGCTTAGTGTCCAACATAGACCAGAGACTCGACCAAAAGGTGTTGAGGAACCTGTTGTCTCGGTCGGAGGTGATGGTCTTTGGTATCCCAAAGTGGACCCAAACTCGTTCGAAGAAGATCTTGGCAGTATTTACCGATGTGAAATTCTTCTTACAGGCTATGAGGATGGCCATCTTCAAAAACTAATCAACAACCACAAACACACAGTCATTTTCATGCTTAGTGGACGACAACCCAGACATATAATCCATGGAGATGGATTCCCACAGATTCTTAGGAATAGGAAGAGGGGTGTATAAGCCTTGCTTATTGATTCTTGGCTTGGCAATGGTGCAAGAATTGCAATACCTGATATACTTGTTGACGTCCTATCGAAGTTTTGGCCAATAAAAATGTTTCTAAAGAATGACCACAGTTTTCTCTACGCCAAAATGTCATGCCACCTTACTGTAGTGGGCTTCCCAAATAAGCTTTGCATGCTCGCTTGTAGGAACATAGAGATGGCCCAGGTGGCATAAGAGTCTATACTGAATGTGAAAATCAGTGACACTGGCGCATGTACCCAAGAGATGATATGTTGTGGAGAAGTTTGGATCTTGTTGGTAAAGTTGGGGCCACTCCAATGTTTCATGTCCACAGGAATGGAGCACAGTGGTGAGTGCATCCACAGGAGGCCAATTGAGGAAGTCAATGACATGATTGGAGATACATGTCTTATACTTTATGTTGAGATGAAACTGCTGCAGGTAGGTGGACCAATTTTGATGGAGGTCGTTTTGCAATTTACCTTGTGTCTATATGAACTGTAGAGGCTTGTGGTCAGTGTGTATGATTGTCTCTTTCCCCATAATGTAATGTTTCCATTGACGACAGGCTTGGACAATGGAATACATTTCCTTATCATAGGTGGGGTATTTATGGACAATATCGGAGAGTGTCTCACTATGGTATGCCACAGGATGTCCGTTCTGAGTGAGAACTGCGCCCACAGCATAGTCAGAGACATTTGTCTCAATCTCAAATGGTTGTTGCAGATCGGGTAAGGAGTGTACTAGATCTGATCATAAGCGATGTTTCAGATCATCGAATGCTCATTTTTTATCCTTCCCCCACACGAACTTGTCCCACCACTGCCCTTGGTCACCTGGCTGAGGGCCTAGGAAATATGGGATAATCCCAACATGAACCGTTGATAGAAATTGGCTAGTCCCAAGAAGCTCTGAAGCTCAATCAGTGTGGTCGGTGCTGGCCAGTCACAGATTACTTGGATCTTAGCCAGATCAACATGTACCCCATTCTCATCAACAATGTAGCCCAGGTATTGGACCCTGTTCATGCTGAAAGAACATTTTTCCAAGTTGGCATAATTATTGTGTTGTCGCAGAGTGCTCAAGACCTGCTGAATATGCCACATGTGCTCCTCCCACATTCTGTTGAAGATGAGGATGTCATCCAAATATACTACCACAAAGGAGTTGGTGAAGGGTCTCAATACATCATCCATCAATCTCATGAAAGTGGTTGGTGCATTTGTTAAGCCAAAGGGCACGACTATCCATTTGTAGAGACCTTCTTTAGACTTGAAGGTTGTCTTCTAGACATTAGTTGGTTCGATGGGAACCTGGTGATATCCAGACTTTAGGTCAATCTTGCTGAATGAATTTTCCCCCTTGAGTTGGTTAAGAAGGTCATCAATCCTGGGGATGGGGTAGCGGTTCCTGACTGTGATTTTGTTTAAGGCTCTGTAATCAATGCAGAGTCGCCAAGTCTCGTCCTTCTTCTACACCAGTACAATCCGGCTTCTGCAAGGGGAGGAGATGGGTATGATGTGACCCTTTTGAAGAAGCTCTTGGATCTAAGGCCTAATTTCGTCATTCTCCATCATCGAGTGTCGGTAGGCTGGTCCATTAGGTAGAGGTGCATCGGGGGTCAGATCAATTGGATGCTTGACTTGGTAGCGTGTCAGTACCTCTGTAGGTGAGGCGAAGATGTCTTTGTATTCTTCGATGATCCTGTCCACTTGATTCTACTGCAAAGAGAGGCATTGTGTAGACACCACAAATGTGGCAGTGACCTTCTTCTTACTGTGATCATGGATCACAAAGAAGACGAACTTCTCGGTCTGTGAAATGACCTTACTGCATTTCTTAGTAGAAATTAAATAAATACCAGTAGGCGGTGCCAGCTCTGGGATCCTGTACAAGTGACTACCCAAAGTAATAATAACACTGCGGGGTCTAAACTCATACACAACATGACGCTTCCACAAATATGGTTGTCCTAAAAGAACATCACAAACTTCAAGGGGAGCAATATCACACAGTACCTCATCTTTGAAAGGCTTGATGTCGTAGGGAAGACGACACTATTGGCTGACACATAGATCTCTTCCTTGTCGAAGCCGCTTGATGACCTCTATCGAAATCAAGTTCTTCTGACTACCATTGTCGACAATGAAATGAATCAGAGCTCCCTTGACCCACATCTCCGAGTGAAAGAGGCATTCCCCTTCCTTTGTTTCTTCTGGTTCGCTTGGCCAAACTTTGGTGGTAGCGACCGTGGCATTGGGTTCAACATCGATAATTGATTCCCTCCTTCAGGATTTGACTCAGAACCAGAATCGGCCTCTAACTCGGAAGCCTTCAGCTCGGCCATGAGAGACTGCATAGAGAAACATTCGTCGGTGTTGTGCCAAGGAATTTTATGGTACTCACACCATTTTCCCGTTTCCTTCTTTGTCCTCTCGTTTCCCTTCTTGTGTTACGGTTTGGACGGATTTTCCTGAGGGCGGCCATCTCATATTGGTCCCTTGATGTATAGGTTGGGGTTTCCTTTTCCCTGATTCAACTGTGAGGGGTTTGTAGATCCAAATGCTTGTCGTTTCTGCTTAAATTTCTGCTCGATCTTGACAGTGTATTTATAAGTCGTGCCAAATGAGGCTATGTCTAGGAACTCCATTTCTTTTTGAATATATCTATGCAAACAACCGTGGTATTTGAGCACTAGATGATGCTCAGAATATTTGATACCCAATTTGGTGCGTAGGGTATGGAAAATATTTGTGAAGTCTGGTACTATTTGGTCCCTTTCTTGATGTAGGGTGGTCCATCTGGTGTACTGGTCCTCGTAGCTTCCAACAGGGTAGTATTGTTCTTTAATGGCGTCCCAGAAGGAATCCCATGTAGGGGCCACCAAAAAAATTGCATATTCCTCTGCGGCCCTTTGCTCAAAGAAAGTATCCCACTAGTCTTTAACATGGGGAATGACCTTGAGGAGTGCACAAGTGATATTTTCCCTATCGAAAAAATTGTGGACCGAAAAATATCCTTCATGTAGATTCAACCATTTATCTACAACATCTGCATCTATGAGTCCTTCAAATAATGGAATATCAAAATTTACCTGTACTTTGAAGGGGGTTGCATGGACGCTTGATGAAGATGTTTCTCCCGTAGGCAACCATCGAAGGATTTGCGTGAAGTTGTCCATCATTTCGTTCCTTTGTCGTGCAAGGGCTTCCTCGAGCAACATTTTAATAGGATCTCCTGCTCCATCATCTTTCTTTTCATCTCCCATGGGTTGTTGTCAGGCTCGGAGCGATAGATCTGGTAATGGCTTGATTGGTTCGAGTCCCAACTTCTTGTACCCAGACCTTGTCGGGGACATGCACGAAGAAAAATAAATGAAGAGCAAACTGCTCTGATACCACTGATCCAAATTTAGAAGAGGAACGAATTGATTAACAGACTGAATATCATAAACATAGAGATAGGAAGAATAACACAAATATCCAGTGAACAATATCTTCTATTGAATAATGAATAGGCTGAAACTGTAAAACTGCATAACTAAAACTTGCTTGAATGGTGGTAGCTATCTTTGAGAAGAGATGTGGCTGCTACGTGCATCCGTCTGAGCATAATGGATTACAATGAGGCTCCAATGACCCTTCTCATATTACTCATGAATGCCAAACCCCTAGACATCCAAAAACCTAACCCTAGAAGGTGAAAGGCCAAACGTCATGTGGGCCCTATGGGTAAGTTGGTGTAATTTGGTACCTCAACTTCCTAGGGTCATAACTTTTGCATATAACCTCTGTTTTAGGCGTGTGATAGCCCGTTGGAAAGGTCTTTCAGAGAACTACACATTCTATTGTCAAACTCAAACTCTGTCTGCAGTTGACTGTGGCGAGTAAAAAAAACAATGTTTAGGGCCCTACAACAGCCCTGGAAGTACAACAAGATGTGCTGACATGAAAACATACAAAATACACAAGTTGGATTAGGCGAGAGGCCACCCGTATCCACCTGGAGAATGTGTGAGGCTTCAAACAACCCCAAAAGTGTAGAACTCACAATTATAAAGCAGTACAAAAAGACGTGTTGAATCAAAACGGACACGAGGAGCCAGTTGGAATAGGTGGGTGGCCACCAATATCCATATGGATCATGTTTGGTGATATTTTTGTAAAAATATTCAAATTTCTAAGGAGTTTATATATTTTTTATAAAATTTGGGCTATTTTTAAGGTAAAATAATTTAATTCTATAGAATTTGGGCGAATCACTTTTAGAAAAAAAAGGAAATTGGTGAATCTTTTTTTTGGAAAAAACATGGAAAATTATCCCATGGGTGATATATAGCCCATATTTTTCCGTGATTGAAACCCACTTAAGCAAAAAATTAGGGGATGACCATAAAGTCATGAACCCCAATTTTTACCAAGGTGCTAAGGATAAACTTAGTTGCTTGTTTGGGCCATTGTTATGCCTCCTCATTCAAATCCCTCTTAATATGGAAGAAGGAGACTCTAACAAAGTAGCTAATTTCTTGCTTGATTCTAGAGGTGATGTTTTTAAATTTTGATCCTTTAGGAGTGGATTTACCAATCATTGCTTTAATGATGATTATTGAATCCTTAAAGAATGAAATAGATCTAATATTTGTGCCCTTGGCTATAAATAGACCAAACAAGAGAGCGCACACTTCAACCGATTTATTTGATAGGTTACCTAGACTCTGAGCATAAGAAATTATTAAAGTTCCTCCAGGATCATGAAGACTCCCCTGCTCCTACTACCCCTAATTTTTCTAACACACTCTATATTCAAATAAATTAAAATTAAAACATCATTTTAAACATGAACATAATTATTGAAATTTCTACATATTTTATAGTAAATGATCACTATGATACAAAGGAAAAAAATGGAAAACTACAAAATCACACTAAATTTATGAAAGAAAGAATTGATAGTTTCATTAACAATCATGAATGAATTCCTCACAAATATTACTAAGATACTATATATTTTTACAATCTCACCGCAACACTTCAAACAATTATTCATTGGTGACACCAATGACCCCATATGACTATCTCAACCCAAAACCAAAAGTGATGGAGCAATCAACCAAAAAAAACTTAAAATTTTCCTTTTAATTACATATTTTTTCATACTTCAAAAAAAAAAATTATTTTTTCCAATTTACTAAACTTTATATTAAAAATAATTTTTCGCTCAAAGAAACTTAAAGTCAATGTAGATACGCACAATCATAATTGAAAAAAGAAAAAGAAAAAGGTAATTCTCTGCATGATGACTTTGAACATAGCTGTAATGTGAAAGACATATATATACTCAATTGTTTGAGCTCTTTACTTTAATTTTTAAAAATATATTTAATCATGAGAACCTGTATGTCTTTAGTTATTGGGAAACACATGTATAATCATTACTGATTTCAAAATCATCACCAAAATTATCATGTCATATCAACGTACATAAATCCATCGTACTTTAATGGTAACTTAGACCTTATGAAGTATAAATATGGGCTTAAGAGAGGGTAACTTTTCATTGTTAATTTAAAATTAAAATTAGTTAATGTTTTAGGTTTTTTTTTTTATTTATTATTATTCATTTAATTTTATCCTAAATTTTGCAGTCCAAATTTATATTACCGAACTCCAACCAAAAATATTAAAATATATAACATTTAAACAATACCTAATTAAAATTGATAGAAAGTATTTCTAGATAAACACTTTTTCAAAACGTTTACATTTAAAATGAACACTCTACCTCTTCTCATATTATATTTTTATTAAAAATTTTATTTATTATATTAATTAATATATTAAAAATTTTATTTTTATTTAATTAATATTATAATAACACATTTTTCCAATATAAAATATTTCATTTCTTTTAAAGTAAATCTTTGTTCAAAAGATAGACTTAAAGCTAAACCATGATAACTTATAGATGTAATATATTAAAATGGTTTCGTGTGTTTATGTTTATCCTATTGTTTTTTTTTTAAATAAACTGGTGGAGCCTGTTATATTATCAAAAAGCCAGAGTATACAGTGACGGGTGGTAACACCAGTTGTCCTGCCTGAGTAGGAAACCAGGACAGATGGGTTTCTTGGACCATGTGCGATTCAAGTAACAAAAAATACAATTGCACGCCCTGCCCGAGGGAAACCAGGGCGGTAGTGCCATTAAGTTTCAAAAAAGTGGTCATGTCTAACCATAAGGGAACTGCTACTGACAAACTAAACCGAAATGACAAAGAAACTGCTAACCAGAACCCCTGCTGAATTGTGCGCTTGTGCTCGCTCGCTTGTAACCCGCCTGATGCCATCCTGCTGGAATCGAGTACTCCTGTGCGCATGTTGGGCACTGCTTCTTCGATGCATTCTTCGAGAGTGCTGCAAAGAGCATGTCTATACGGTTATCCATCCTCGCTATACAAAAGGCCAGGTCATCGAGCATGATGCGAAGCTCAAAGACGAGTGGTAGGTGCCAGAGGTATGAGAGGGTGGCCTAGTCCATCCGTTCCCGGTCGCCAGAAGTCCTCGGACTCGAGTGCTTTGTTGTGCCTGCACTGGAGTCTCCCTGTGGTCTAGTCGGTGTCCTCTTATCCTCCACCCGTTCTTTGGTGTCGTCGGGTGTTTCTTCCTCCTCCACGATGCAAGGTGGATAGAGGTTCTCTTCTGCGATACTGCATCTCTCCAGGTGTGCTTCGGGTTGTGTCTTGCGTGCTTCTGAGTGTACAATGGGAGGGAGACTTTGCATTGCCTCCTCGAGGCTAATTTCCTCAATGATTGCCATGGGAGGCGACCATGGCCTTCTCTTCCGTCGAATGGATGCCAGTGTGAGAGCTTTCTCAAAATGCTGGATGCGCTTTCGCCTGGATTGAGCCCTGTACCAGGCTTCCCCTCGACGCGACTTGCCTCTGAGCCTGGGCATAATGACAATCCTTGGAGGGATGGGTATGGGGAGGGGCTGAAGTTTCAGGTCGGCTGCTTCCTTTACGGTCCTGGCCTGGGGTCGGCAATACTGCGCAAACAGAATGAGATATGCATGAGAGTAATACGCCTCTCCCCTGTCTCTTATCACCATAAAAACGCGCAGAACTTCACTTGCAATAGCCATTAACGCTAAGTCGATAGTGCTCTGCTGCCTGGTACCGCTCTCGCGCGCGAGAGGGCTCGTCACCTTAAAGTGGTTGGTGTGAGCCATAGTTCAATTAATCCTCGGTGGGACGGCGTCGGTTGATGCCATAAATTGGCGTCCCAGCAACCTCTCGCGTGTCCTCGTTTGAGTGCATGGCACCCCATCCGGGGGGAGTATGTTTATCCTATTGTTGTTCATACTCACAAGAATGACTTTATTTTTTTATTTTTTTTAGAAAATAGATTGAGATTAAAATTCTTTGGTGTACCAATAAATTATTGAATTGACTAATTAATCATATATGGTGGTAGTCATATTCAAAAGAATAATAATTTAAAAAAATAAATAAATTGAAATTAATTTTTTTTGGTGTATCCATAAATTATTAAATTGATTAACTAATCACATATGTAACCATGTACAATGAACAATTATCTTTTATATATATATATATATATATA
>JZKD02S1827870.1:107756-127816 GCA_000966675.3 Picea glauca | reverse complement strand
CCTCAAGGGGGTCCGGAATACCGCCTATCCCAAAAAAATCGCTTTTCCCAAATTTTACCCATTTTTGTCTGTTCAGCATGCCATCTTACGAAGCCAATTCTGGGCGAACGAAAGCGAATTTTGAAAAACCGAGAGAGGTTTTTCTCCATAACGGGATGAAGAACCAAAACCTCTCTCATTGTTTTCACAGGTGCCACGAGAAGAGAGAATCGAAGCCATATTTGAGGCCGTTTTTTCCAATTTTTCATCTTTTTGTTACAGTCCTGATTTTGCGGGAGTTGTTACAGCGAGATGGAGGCAAATTTGGTGAAACTGAAGGATTTTTTTGTCCTGAACATGCCCATATACAATAACCTATTTCAGTGTTTTCCCAGGTGTCATGATTAAAGAGAAACATGTGTTTGAGTGGACTTTTGTTTTGCAGAAATTCGGCCCGTCTTTCATGGCGGACAGTTCCAGATTTTTGGGGATTCGTGCATATTTTTGGCCGAGGTGGTTAAATACGACTTACAAAAATTGTTTAGGGATCTCCCCTATTTATTTAGAGGATTTTAATGTAAAAGCTTGTTGATTCTTGCACCCAGAAGGCTATTCTCTGTAATATTTTGTCAGATCAACCAGAAATAAATGGACTTTTGCACAGGATTCTTGTGTGTTAACGTTGGTGAAGTTTCTTCTCTTCGTTGAATGTGATCCTTCTTAGTTATCATTATGTTATTCCCTTTCTGATTTTTAAAGGGAGATTTAGTGCATAATTTATCCAGTATACTCTGTGTCGAGCTTTTAAAAATCTAAATGTTTTCCCTCTGATTCTACAATGAAGAAATTCTTGAATGCTTTTTTTTTGTAGTTGATTATCTTGTCTGTTCCTCTTTTACATCACTTTATTTCTAAAGTATCCAACGTCTGCATTACCTTGCCCTGTGGAAATACCTTATAGACCTGTGTTGTGTCGAGCTTTTAAAAATCTAAATGTTTTCCCTCTGATTCTACAATGAAGAAATTCTTGAATGCTTTTTTGTTGTAGTTGATTATCTTGTCTGTTCCTCTTTTACATCACTTTATTTCTAAAGTATCCAACGTCTGCATTACCTTGCCCTGTGGAAATACCTTATAGACCTGTGTTTAATTTCAAACATTGTCACAGACCCCATAGACCAATGGTCTTCTTTTGCTGTCTCAACCAGAAAACTCCAAGAACATATCCTATTCTGCATAGCTAGCCTAAGATCAAATCTCTAACAAAGATAAATTTGACAAAGAGATCCCTCTCTGAGTCTCGGAGCTCTAGATCCCTGACTCGAAGCGATTTTGATGTTGCCTCTGTGACTGCCTCCACAACCTTGGGCAAATTACAGAGTGCTAACAAGTCCAAATGGTAAACTCGTAATGTCCAAACCTCGTCTTAAAAGTGGTCTTAGGAATTTCTTCCTCCTTAATTCTTAACTAGTGATAACCTGATCTCAAGTTGATCTTTGAAAACACTGTCACGCCTATCATTTGATCAAACAAATATTCTATTCTTGGCAACAGATAATGGTTCTTGATCGTTGCCTGGTTCACTTGATGATAGTGACTACAAAGTCTCCATGAACCATCCTTCTTTCTTATGAAAATAATAGGTGCACCCCGAGGTGACACACTTGGACGTATAAGTCCCAGGTCCAACAACTCTTTTAGTTGAATTTTAAACTCCTGTAACACATGCATCGACATCTGATAAGGCTCTCTTGCTATCGGTTTAGTTCTAGGTTTCAAGTCGATCGTAAATTCCAATTCTCCTTCGGGTGACAAACCTGGAAACTCTTCTGAAAACACATCAACAAACTCTCATACTACTGGGAGGTTTTCTAATCCTTCTGCCTCTACTTTTTCTCTTAGCGCTAAGATTGCATATAGTTTCCATCCTTTGTGTATGCTCTTCTGCAGATGTAAGGAAGAAATGAACCTCAAGGAGACTCCCTGGTTTCTTCCTACGATCACTCTTTTATGTCCCTCATCATCGGTCAAACTCAACCTCTTCGTCTTACAATTGAGTATCTCATCATGCGATTCCATCTAGTCCATATCGATCATGATGTCATAGGATCTTAAGATCGTGACGTATAGGTTGGAATTTGTTACAAAATCTCCCAAGTTAATGCACAAATCCGTAAACTTTCCTCCAATCTTTTGTTTGGCACCCGAAGCCATTTCTACATACCTAAACTCATCCTACTCGACTTCATTTACCTTAATTATTTTCAGCGTTGCACTAGAAATAAAGCTCTATGTAGCACCGAGATCTATCAAAATACTAAAATTTTGGTTGACGATGGTACCTGACGTCTCGAGCACAGTGGACTCGTGCTCGGCCTGGTGGTTATTCACCACTACATGGATCCTATGGGCCTTGCCCAAATCTCCAACTATAGTGTGTCTCATTGAGCCAGTCGCTCTGACCCTCTCAACCAGACAGTCTCGCTGGTAATGTGGCTCTCCACATGTCCAACACTTGGTCTTCGGTCCAGTACTCCTGGCCCCCGAAGTAGAATCTCTTGGCATACCAGCTTGATATCATGGTATGTTCTGTTGTCAGGCCTAAACTGTTTCTACTACGCTTCGAATGTCATCTATCCAACTGGTCTTGCAGGAGTCCTGTCCTGACCCTCCGTTGGTCAACTCTTCCTCAGCTATGAGGGCCTTCTGGACAACATCGTGCAACATCTAAGGAATTAAGATCCTCACTTTCGCATGAATGTTGAAGTTAAGGCTGAACACAAACTTGTTTACCTTTAGGTTCTCCATGTTCAGAGGTGGAGAAAACCTAGGCAACTTGATGATTAAACCTCATACTCCGGCATAGCATGACCACTCTGTCATAAGGCATTGAACTCATTGGGATGGCTCTCAATGAATTCCTTGGACAAATACCTCTCCCATAACCGTTCCTCGAACAATTCCCATGACACGTCTTCGACAACCATGTTTATATGATGTGGGAGCATCTTCCACCATAGAAGAGCACTCCCTTTCCGTTGAAAGACAACCATGTGAACCTTCAGGTTGGAGGTGTGGTCATGAAGTGCAATGCACATCGCCATGTTCTCCAACCATGCCCCAACAGTTGAGTCATCCGTGGCACCCATGAACTCGGGAAAATTCACCTTCTCGAGTTCTATGTGATTGCTACCACTGCTAGCTAGAGCACATTGTGTACTCTCATTGGGTACAAACACCCTGGCCTCATCTCTATTTAGTTAGATTAATCAAGGTCTTTGACATCCTATGAAAGGATATCATCCAACCAACCATATTCCCCACAACAATATGCTCATGTCCAATGACTTGTTCTTCTCCTAGGGGCTAGACCCCTCTGGCATGGAAGCCACTGGAGGCGTCACACCTCCTCCCCTAGCACCACGTCGTCTACCTCCATGGCGCTCTCTAACCATGATTATCGCATGGACCAGTTTAAATTTTAATTAGCGATAAGTTATTAATTAAGTGTTTAATAAAGTCGAAGGCATGACGATCCACAATCGCAAGGTTGAAACCGATTTGATACCATGTGTACCATCCCCAAGTTACAACAAAAAATGAAGTACAATAGGTAAATTTTTGTTTTTTTAAAGCAGTAGGAAATTAATGTCTACACAAAATTCATAGCAACGCATAATCCACACGACATCAAAATCATTACAAGAGACACCTCATTGTAATCAATAACAACACAAACCAACACATTAAAATAATGATAGCAACACATGATCCAAACATAATCATAAATAGAGACGCAACTCAACACATCACAATCACCGAAGAAAATATAAATAATGATCAACCATATCACTGAATAATAAAGAACCACCTGCCCAACCTATTGTGCATGGTTAGGACCTCCAGGACACATAAGCAACGCTCAAGCCAAGGATTCATCCGATTGATTTTGACCATTTAAGGTCTCAGGGCTGGCAACTTTTCTGAGGAACAAGGAGGTGTCTATATCCCTCTAATCCAATCAAGCCGAAATCAACTAGATCAAACAATCAATCTTAATCATCAATTATTCATGGTGCAAGGGTAATCATCAACTTTATCAATCAAACATCAACATTTATTTCCTAATGCACAAGTATTCTAACTCCTTAATTAATCATACATCAATATTAAATATTCATGGCACGCGAGCTATCTAAATAACTAAATTGATCATAAATCAACATTATTTCAAGGCGCGTGAGAAATCAATTTCTAAAAAAATCATTCATCAACATTAATTATTCAGGACGCGTGAGACATCTAATTTCTAAAACAATCATGCATCAACATTAAATGTTCTTGGGGCGACAATTTCTATTACAAATAAACATCAATTGAAGAATGTGATTATTCATCTATGAAACATTTCATCAAGATTCCATTCTACAATAACATGTATCAAATAACACTGCATCTTACACAAAAAAGAACAAGGACGATTGGTCAATGACTGCATCATTCCTATGCTATTTTAGATCCTTTAACTAGTAGCAAAACTCAATAAACAAATATCATAAACTTCTATCAAATTCCAAGGATATGCAAACGATGCTTTAATCAATTCAATCCGAAGAGAAGATTCTAGCTATAAGTAATTGAATAAATTAAAGGTTGCTCGCCATCTAAGCATTACTTTATCTCAACAGTTCCTTGACCTTCTCGTGATTCCTAAATTCAACAATGGCCTAGTTCATTCTAATTAATTAAGTTATAAATTCATACTAAAATCAATGATGGCTAGATCATTAATACTTGACTCCATAATTCATTTAAACAATCAAGTCATTGACAAACATAACCTTAAGAGTCTCTAATCATATGAGGTCAATCATTCTATAAATAAGAGAGCGTTGTTAACTTCTAGGATTAGCATCTTGAAGACCAAGGTCTTCCTCAAAAAAAAATCTTAAGGATACATAAACGTAACACAAGCCTAAGCCTCACGTCTAAACATCATTAAGACAAGGGTCATCACCCAAAGATTTAAATTTATTTATGCAACTTATGGCATTTTTCCTTCTAGGGATATAATTGTGGCTCATTTTTTTTTCATCAACTCGAGTACTACCCTCTCTACAATTATGCCCAAGTGCAATAGTCACCTAAATTGAGTTGTTATTTTTATAAAAATAATTTAAAGGCCACATAAGGTGGAGGCTTGATCACTGTTCTCTAAAAACTATTCTTGAAATCATTATTCATGGATATAACTGCCCCCAAACATGCATTACTATCCTGGACTGAAGGACGTTAATACCCGATTGTTGACGAATTCGGGAGTTAAACAACTTGCAAACCCAAAGAAATTTGATCTGCCTAATCACTGCCAATCTTGAAGGCGACTCAACCCTTAATGGTTATTCTGCGTTCTTGGAAACTTCAGTTGAACGCCATTTTAAAATACACTTCTGGAAGGGTCAAAGTGCAAAGATTAGGGAATGGAAATTAATTCTGAGGTATTTGTCAGGTAAGACCTAGGTCATCCATCAATAGAAAAAAAATGCCAAGCCTTAACTGTCCATTCAAAAGTCCAGATTAAGAATTAGATTACATCTGGGCACGATCAAGGCCAAGCGAAGATATTCAGTAAGAACCTCAGATGTGAGAGTATTGTATAAAATCCCCCAAGCGGGCACCAAATTTCCTTCCAAGGAGAGGCGCCATATCCTGAGAGAGTCCACACTTGCAGTTGGATAACCAAAAATGGCCACCGAGAGGTGCAGGTAAATATTCCCTTTTTCACCATGGAAACAAGACTTCTAAAGGGAGGGCAACATAGTCCCCAATGCTACAACAACAAAAGTGTAGGGAAGGGAGAAAACGACTAAGTAGATATCTTGAAAAATGACTCAAAATTTGATCATTAATGTCAGGCTGGTTCGGTGAGTTGGTTCGAATCTGGGTAAAGGAAATCCGATTCTAAACAAAATGGGAAAATAATTCTTACTCCATCGAAATCTCGGATGTCCATTATACAATCTGGGTTGACGGAGTGTAATCCAAGTTCGCAACTTGGTTAAAAAAAGGGGTTTGATTCAAGCATGAAATCCTAACGTTGAGGCCTCGAACCCAATCCTACCAGTATGCAAGGCAACGATAAAGATAAAGGCTCCAGCCTATAGGTATTTAAGCACTGAAGGAAAATTGACAGGAGGAGGATGCTCTGGTTTAACCGTACTCATACGTGGTCGCAAATATTGTAGCTAGCCCTATAAATCCGAAGGTCCAATCTGACTAATACATGTATTAATCTCCATTACCAACAACAATCGAGCCCATATATACAAGCTTCACTCTAACAACAGTTCTTAACCAGGAGCATGGAAACTGATTTGGTCTTCCACATGATTTATGAATACCACTTCTTTTACAAAATCCAAAAGATTGTATCCCTAACGAACTATACACCATAGAAATTGAGGGCAGGAATTCACCCCATTTTTCAAGAAATTTTCAAGCACAACACATAACAAAACACGTTTGTTTTCTACGCACAAATAGAGCCTATTTGCAGCATCAACACATATGTAGTTAAAAGGTATATAAAACTATGACAAATTCCAATCAATGGTAGTGAACATTACATTGCACTCTACTTACACATATAACAACTAGAATCCCATATGCATTTAGAGAAGTTTAGAATACACCCATTACCAAATTTCTCCCTCTGATCTCACACCAGTTAACTAGGAACTTGATAATTCAACATACACATTCAATACTATTTACATGAGGTTATAAATCTAGATTATACATTAATCTTAATACCATTACAAATCTTATATAAAATACCATAACCAACGAAGGATACGAAGTTGATCTTTTGCGCTTGCGCTCCTTCCTGCCTCCCTCTTACTAACTATCGATATGCCACCGATACCTCCCAACCAATGCTAGGGGTACTCTTCTTCCCTCTTAGCCCCCCGATCTGCAAAGGGGCCATGCACACACACAATCAGAGATCCTCTAGCTCCTAACTTCCCTCGAAAGGTAGAGCTACCACTCTCTCTCTCTCAAGCTAGGTATCCCAACTCTCACAAGTAAAACCAGTCAAAATTTTTGCAACATAACTTTTCCCATAACCTTTGTGGTTTTTTTTTCTCATCTCAGCCATTTGTTTTATAGAATTTTCCCATAACTTGCACAATTAATTCTCTTTTTAATTTATATAATTTAGAATTATTTCCCCCTTACACTTGACACCCCTTCCCCCAAGTTGCACAAGTAAATACATAGATAATTTAATTCAAATTCAAATTCCCTCACCCTTCCTAAAAGCACTCCTTAATTCGCTCCTAGTTGTCTCTTTATTCCCCATGTTCCCATTTAATGACTGATGCCTTACTAATTTTGAGTTGAGTTAGAATATGATTCTTCTCTAGTTAGACTAGTGTTAACTAGACCTTGGATTCCTTTCTATGTGTACACATTCTCTCATCCTAGTTTCTTTCTTATTTTTAAAAACTCTCCTTTTTATATTACTTGCACACATGTGCCTTATCATTTTTTAGATACATTTTACCTTTCTTAACTCTTAACTTGATTTTCTTCATTCCCTCTTTTATTTAAATTAGTTAATAATTTAGCGTTAGCCTCCTACAAGAACTTAGACTAGGCTTAAAGTTTGAATAGGATTAGACTTCATTTGGGGGTTTACAATTAATAAATTCATTCTTTAATTAATTAATTAAATAATTAATCCGACGATGCTCAATATTTTACAAGGTTTAATTATTCTCTCAAGGTTTTCTAGGCCACCTAGATTCTTTGACTGAATTTTTTATTTCTGTGATGTGCCCTTCAAGACGCACTCCGTGCTCCAAGGGTGCCACTCTCCTTTGACTGGTTTTGGTAGTTGTCCAACCCTTGGAGTCAACACTCCATTCAGGCAACCTTGTGAGAGATTAAGGGCTTCTAAGAAATAAGGACCCTGCCTTATTGCACGCCCCTTAGAAAACTTCGTGAGTGACTGTCTTAGTCTTCCCTCAAGACATTGTGGACCCATCGAACTAGGTAATCATTAACCTACAATTCGAGCCATGAAAATAGTGCTAGTAGGTTGTGACAGGGACTCTGCCACACCTTTCCCTCAAAATCCGATCTATGTGCATGGCCCCTTTACTCCTTATGTGAGTCACATTACCAAGAAATTGTCAGCTTGCATTCATCAACAAAACACTTTCAATGATCCATATACAACATCATAATATATAATCGGTCATATGTCACATATGCAAAAATTAAATACTCAAACCAATAAAATCCACTCCCTAACTCAATCTGGGGTCCAAGGAGGTCCATTGATGCCATCAACATCCACAATCTGTCAAGTGCCCTACACACTCAGGGAAAACTCGTCAATAACATATGTCAATACGCATATATCAATAACATCAAATCATAATCATCTACATCATCATAAAGATCCACAAGTGAAATATACAATCATTTACTATAACTAGATAACTTGCACACAAGTGTCCTCAAAGAACGAGTTGATAACATGTGCTCGCAAGAGTGGGATGTTACATACACCCCCTCTTGTTTTAAACTTCGTCTTGAAGTTGTATAGTATATAAAATGAAGTAAATAAAGCATCTAACAAGATATACATGTCTAAACTATCAAATAAAAATGGGAACTGTTGGCGCATATCATATGAGTCCTCTCAGGTAACTGAGTGTGGACTATTATTGTCCCACTGGACCTTGACCTAATCCACTGTTTGAGACTGTAGCTCTTGAATGTGATGACCCATAATTCATATTGGCTCCATCGTGAGTGCACCCTCATTCGACACCTGCAAAGAACTCATGTCAATCACATGTGTAGGATCACTAACGTAATGTCTCAAAATAGATACATGAAAAACATCGTGCCTATGCCTCAAAGGATTAGGCAAGGCTAGTCGATAGGCCACAGGTCCCTTCGTTTCCACAACTTGGAAAGGTCCCACAAACCTAGGAGAGAGTTTAGAACCCTTTCCAAACTTGAATTAACTCTTGTGCGGTTTCACCCACAAGAAAACTCGGTTGTCAACTTATTATTGCGGTCAATGTGATGCACATCGACATAACTCTTCTGCCGAGCTTGCACTTCTTTAATCCTTTGTCTTATCAATTTCATTTGTTCTTCCATTTCTTGGATCATTTCTAGTCCTACTAGGACCCTATCCTCAAGTTGATCCTAACTCAATGGCATCCGACACAGTCGCATGTAAAGAAACTCAAATGGTGCCATCTTAATGGTACTTTGATAGTTGTTGGTGTACGCAAACTCTACTAGTGGCAAGAACACTTCCCAACATTTCTGTTGGTCCATCCCGTACATACACAACTTATCTTCCAAAATTTGGTTCGTTCTTTCTGTCTGCTCGTCTGTCTCAGGGTGATATGTTTTACTAAGGTTCAATTGTGTCCCCAAGGCCTCTTGGAAACTGGTCCAAAAATGTCTTATAAACATCGATCCTATATCGGATATGATCCTTTTAGGCACGCCATGTAATCTCACAATCTTGTTGATAAAAATCTAGCTATGTCTGGTGCCTGGTACGTCGTACGCACATGGGTAAAATGTGCACTCTTCGTCATAGTGTCAACTACCACGTAAATTGAGTCGTGCCTCCTTGCTGTCAGCAACAATCCAACAATAAAGTCCATTGAAATGACCTCCCATTTCGATTCCTGAACAACGTGTGGCTGTAGTAATCTGGCCGAATGTCTATGTTCAACCTTCACTTGATGACATTCTAGACATCTCTCCACGTAGTTAACTATATCCACCCTCATTCCTTTCCAGAAGAATAAGGGCTTAAGGTCTGCCTTCATCTTCATGACTTCTGGATGAGCCATGTACATTTCTCTATGAGATTCTCTTAAGATAAAACTTCTCAATTCGGCGTTAGGTGATACGTAAATCCGGTTATTATACCTCATCAATCTGTCATTGTCCAATGTGTATCCTTCAAACTTTGGTACCATCATGGTGTCTTGTCCGATATTTTCCTTAACCTCTTTATACCAATCATATTCAAACTGTATAGTTAGAATCTTTTCTCGAAGATTCGTCCAAAGAGGTATCACCGAGAATATGAGAGGTCTCTGACTCAATGCATCTGCCACTTTGTTCACTGTTCCTTTTATGTAAGAAATCTCAAAATCGTATTTGCTAAGAAATTATGACCAACACCTTTATCTCGCGTTCAGGTACTCTGCATAAATATGTGCTGCAATCTATAGTGATCTATTTTTAGTTCGAATTTATGTCCAATCATATAGTGTCTCCACACTCTCAAGGCATACACAATGGCCAATAATCCAAATCATGCATTGCATAGTTCTCCTCATGCTTTCTTAATTTCCTTGAGATGTAAGCGATCACTCGATTGTCTTGCATAAAGACTTCACCTAAGCCTTCTTTAGATGCGTCTGTGCATACCAAAAATTCCTTGTCCTTGTTGAGGAATTTTAGTATCAACATTGTCATCGTCATCCCCATGAGCCCTTGAAATGCTTACACGCACTTCTCGGTCCATACAAACTTCTTGTTTTTCTTCGGTAATTCCATGATCAGATTTGCTATCTTTGAAAAACCTTCGACGATCCATTGGTAATATCTTGCTAAACCCATAAAGCTACGTACTTCTGGTACGTTCATCGACGCAATCCATTTCATAGTAGCCTCTACCTTAGCTGGGTCCACAGTGATTCCTTCATTCAAGATAACATTCCCTAAGTAATGAATCCTCAATTGGTAAAAAGAGCATTTAGACAGTTTCCCATATAATTTGTCTCTTGTAAACAATGTAGTACTAAGTGCAAATGTTATTCATGTTCTTCTGTCGTCCGAGAATATATAAATATGTCATCAATGAATACTTGAACAAAATTGTCCAAGTATTTACGAAACAACCCATTCATCAAGCTCACGAATACCCACGTGGTGTTTGTCAGTCCAAACTGTAAACTCATAATGTTCGAACCTTATCTTGAAAGTGGTCTTAGGAATGTCTTCCTCCTTAATTCTTAACTAGTGATAAATTGATCTCAAGTTGATCTTTGAAAACACTGTCATACCTTTCATTTGATCAAACAAATCATATATTCTTGGCAAGAGATACCCGTTCTTGATCGTTGCCTGGTTCAATTGACGATAGTCAATACAAAGTCTCCATGAACCATACTTCTTTCTTATAAAAATAATAGGCGGACCCCAAGGTGACACACTTGGATGTATAAGTCCCAGGTCCAACAACTCTTTTAGTTGCATTTTCAACTCCTGTAACACATGTGTTGACATCTGATAAGGCGCTCTTTCTATCGATTCAATTCCAGGTTTCAAGTCGATCATAAATTCCAATTCTCCTTCAGGCGAAAAACCCAGTAACTCTTCTGAAAACACGTCAACAAACTCTCGTACTACCAGAAGGTTTTCTAATCCTTCTGCCTCTCCTTTTTTGCTTATCGCTAAGATTGCATATACCTTACATCCTTTGCACATGCTCTTCTGTAGATGTAGGGAATAAATGAACCTCAAGGAGACTCCCTGGTTTCTTCCTACGATCACTCTTCTCTGTCCCTTATCATCTTTCAAACTCAATCGCTTCCTCTTACAATTGAGTGTCACATCATGCGATTCCAACTAGTCCATACCGATCACGACATCATAGCATCCTAAGATCGTGACATATAGGTCATATTTGTTACAAAATCTCCCAAGTTAATGCACAAGTTCGTAAACTTTCCTCTAATCTTCTATTTGGCACTCGAAGCCATTTCTACGTACCTAAAATCGTCCTGTTCGAATGCCTTTACCTTAATTCTTTTCAGCACTGCACTAGAAATAAATATATTTGTAGCATCAAGATCTATCAACATACTAAAATTTTGGTCGATGATGGTACCTGACGTCTCGAGAACAGTGGACTGGTGCTCGGCCCGACGATTATTCACCACTGCATGGATCCTATGGGCCTTGCCCAAATATCCAACTGTAGTGTGTCCCGTTGATCTGACTTCTCTAGCCCTCTCAATCGGAGAGTCTCGCTGGTAATGTGGATCTCCACATGTCCAACACCTGGTCTTCGGTCTAGTACTCCTGGCCCCTGAAGTAGAAACTCTTGTCCTACCAGCCTAAGATCCTGGTATGTTATGCTATCAGGCCTAAACTATTGTTGTTGCACTTCGAATGCCATATGTTCAATCGGTCTTGCAGGAGTCATGCCCCAACCCCCCGTTGGTCAGCTCTTCCTCAGCTATGAGGGCCTTCTAGACAACATCGTGAAATGTCTGAGGCATTAGGATCCTCACTTTCGCATGAATGTTGAAGTTAAGGCCGAAGACAAACTTGTTTACCTTTAGCTTCTCCGTGTTCAGAGGTGGAGAAAACCTAAGAAACTCCATGATTCAACCTCATACTCCGGCACAATACAACCACTCTACCATAAGGCATTGAACTCATTGGGTTGGATCTTAATGAATTCCTTGGACAAATACCTCTCCCGGAACCGTTCCTCGAACAATTCCCATGACAGATCTTCGACGACCATGTTTAGTTGAGGTAGGAGCGTCTTCCACCATAGAATAACACTCCCTTTCCGATGAAGGACTGCCATGTGGACCTTCAAGTTGGATGTGTGGTCACGAAGTGCAATGCACATTGCCATGTTCTCCAACCATGCCCCAGCAACTGAACCGTCTGTGGCACCCATGAAATCGGGAAACTTCACCTTCTCAAGTTCTCTATGATTTCTACCACTGCTAGCTGGAGCCGTTGTGTACCCTCATTGGGTACAAACACCTTGGCCTCATCTCTATTTAGTCATATTAATCAAGGCCTTTAACATCCTCTGAAAGGACCTCATCCAACCAACCACATTCCCCACAACATTCTTCTCATGTCCAATGACTTGTTCTTCTCCTAGGGGTTGGACCCCTCTGGCATGGAATCCACTGGAGGCGTTGTACCTCCACCTCTATCACCATGTCGTCTACCTCCATGGCGCCCTCTAACCATGATTACCGCAAGGACTAGTTTAAATTTTAATTAGCGATAAGCTATTAATTAAGTGTTTAATACAGTGGAAGGCATGATGATCCATAGTTGTAGGGTTGAACCCGCTTTGATACCATATGTAACATCCCCAAGTTATGATAACAAACAAAGTACAATAGGTAAATTTTTGTTTTTTTAAAGCATTAGGAAATTAACGTCTACAAAAAATTCATAGCAACACTCCACACGAAATCAAAAGAATTACAAGCGACACCTCATTTTAATCAATAACGACACAAACCAACGCATTAACATAATGATATCAACACATGATCCACACATAATCATAAATAGAGATGTAGTTCAACACAACACAATCATTGAAGCAAATATAAATAATGATCAACCATATCACTGAATAATAAAGAATTACCCACCCAACCTATCCTTCATGGTTAGGACCTCCAGGACACATAAGCAATGCTCAAGCCAAGGATTCATCTAATTTATTTTGACCATTTAAGGTCTCAGGGCTGGCGAATTTTCGGAGGAACAAGGAGGTGTCTATATCCCTCTAATCCAATCAAGACGAAATCAACTAGATCAAAAAATCAAGCTTAATCATCAATTATTCATGGTGTAAGAGTAATCATCAACTTTATCAATCAGACATCAACATTTATTTCCTAACGCACAAGTATTCTAACTCCTTAATTAATCATACATCAACATTAAATATTCATGGCACAAGAGCTATCTAAATTATTGAATTGATCATAAATCAACATTATTTCAAGGCGTGTGAGAAATCAATTTCTAAAAAAATAATTCATCAACATTAATTATTCAAGATGTGCGAGACATCTAATTTCTAAAACTATCATGCATCAACATTAAATGTTCATGGCGCGGAAATTTCTATTACAAATAAACATCAATTAAAGAATGTAATTAGCCATCTATGAAACATTTCATCAAGATTCCATTCTACAAAAATATGTATCAAATAACACTGCATCTTACACAAAGAAGAACAAGGACGATTGGTCAATGACTGCATCATTCCTATGCTATTTTAGAGCCTTTAACTTGTAGCACAAATCAATAAACAAATATCATAAACTTCTATCAAATTCCAAGGACATGCAATCGATGCTTTAATCGATTAAATCCGAAGTGTAGATTCTAGCTATAAGTAATTGAATAAATTAAAGGTTGCTGGCCATCTAAGCATTAATTTATCTCAAAAATGCCTTGACCTTCTCATGATTCCTAAATTCAACATTGGCCTAGTTCATTCTAATTAATTAAGTTATAAATTCATACTAAAATCAATGATGGCTAGATCATTAATACTTGATTCCATAATTCATTTAAACAATCAAGTCATTGACAAACATAACCTTAAGAGTCACTAATCAGATGATGTCAATCATTCTATAAACAAGACAACGTTGTTAACTTCTAGGGTTAGCGTCTTGAAGACCAAGGTCTTCCTCACAAAAAATTCTTAAGGATACATAAACTTAACACAAGTCTAAGCCTCACTTCTAAACACCATTAAGACAAGGGTCATCACCCAAAGATTTAAATTTATTTACGAAGCTTAAGAAATTTTTCCTTCTAGGGATATAATTGTGTCTCTTTTTTTTTTTCATCAACTCTAGTACTACCCTCTCTACAATTATTCCCAAGTGTAGTAGTCACCTAAATTGAGTTGTTATTTTTATAAAATAATTTAAAGGCCACATAAGGTGGAGGCTTGATCACTGTTCGCTAAAAACTATTATTGAAATCACTGTTCATGGATATAACCCCCCCCCCAAACAAGTATCACTATCCCATGATGAAGGGAATTCGTACCCGATCATTGATGAATTTAGGAGTTAGACAACTTGAAAACCCAAATAAATTCGCTCTACCTAATCATTGCCAGTCTTGAAGCCGACTCAACCCTTAATGGTTATTCTGCGTTCTTGGAAACTTCGGTTGAACGCCATTTTAAAATATGCTTCTGGAAGGGTCAAAGTGAAAAGAGTAGGGAAGGGAAACTAATTCTAAGGTAGATTTTGGGTAAGACCCAGGTCTTCCATCAACAAAAAATAAATACCAAGCCTTAACTGTCCATGCAAAAGTCCAGATTAAGAATTAGATTACATCTGGGCATAGTCAAGGCCAAGCGAAGATCTTCAGTAAGAACCTCAGGTGTGAGAGTATTGTAGAAAATCACCCAAGTGGGCACCATATTCCCTTCCAAGGAGAGGTGCCATATCCCGAGAGAGTCCGCACTTGCAGTTGGATAACCGGAAATGGCCACAGAGAGGTGCGGGTAAATATTCCCTTCTTCACCACGGAAACGAGACTTCTAAAGGGAGGGAAACGTAGTCCCCAATGCTACAACAACAAAAGTGTAGGCGAAGGGAGAATAATACTAAGAAGAGATCTTGAAAAATTACTTAGAATCCGATCATTAACGTTAGGCTGGTCCGGTGAGCTGATTCGAATCTGGGTAAAGGAAATCCCCTTCTAAAAAAAAGGGGAAAATAATTCTTACGCCATCAAAATCTCGGATGGCCATTTTACAATCTGGGATGACAGAGTGTAATACCAGTTCATGCCTTGGTTAAAAAAAGGATTTTGATTCAAGCACAAACTCCTAACATCGAGGCCCCAAACCTAGTCCTACAAGTATGCAAGGAAAAAGTCAAGATAAAGGTTCCATCCTGTAGGTAACTAAGCATTGAAGGAAAATAGATAGGAGGAGGATGTTATGGTTTAAACACACTTAGATGCGACCGTAGAGATTGGAGTTAGCCATATAAATCAAAAGGTCCAATCGTACTAATACAAGTATTAATCTCCATTACCAGGAATAATCGAGCCCAGATATACAAGCTTCACTCTAATAACACTTCTTAACCAGGAGCATGGAAATTGATTTGATCTTCCACATGATTTATGAATCCCACTTCTTTTACAAAATCCAAAAGATTGTATCCCTAACAAAATATACACCATAGCAATCGAGGGCAGGAATTCGCCCCCTTTTTCAAGAAATTGTCAAGCACAACAGATAACAAAACACTTTTTTTTCTCTACACACAAACGAAGTCTTTTTCCAACATCAACACATCTATAGTTAAAAGGTATATAAAAGTATGTCATGTGCCAATAAATGACAGTGAATGAGACATTGCACTCTACTTAAACATATAAAAACTAGAATCTCATATGCATTTAGAGAAGTTTAGAATACACCCTCTGATCTCACACTAGTTAACTAGGATCTTGACAATTCAACATACACATTCAATACTGTTTACACGAGGTTCTAAAGCTAGATTATACATTAATCTTAATACCATTAGAAATATTATATAAAATACCATAACTGACGAAGGATTTGATGTTGATCTTTTGTGCTTGCACTCCTTCCTGCCTCCCTCTTGCTAACCATTGAGATGTCACCAGTACTTCCCATCCAACGCTAAGGGTACTCTTCTTCCCCCTTATCCCCCTGAGCCGCAAAGGGGCCACACACACACACAACCAGAGATCATCTAGCTCCCAGCTTGCCTTGCAAGGTAGAGCCACCACTCTCTCTCTCAAGCTTGGTATCCCAACTCTCACAAGTAAAACCAGTCAAAATTGTTGCAGCATAACTTTGCCCATAACCTATGTGGTTTTTTTTTTCTCATCTCAGCCATTTGTTTTATATAATTTTCACATAACTTGCACAATTAATTCGCTTTTTAATTTATATAATTTAGAATTATCTCCCCCTTACACTTGACACCCGTTCCCCCAAGTTGCACAAGTAAATGCATAGAGAATTTAATTAAAAGTCAAATTCCCTCACCCTTCCTAAAAGTGCTCCTTAATTCGCTCATAGTTGTCTCTTTATTCCTCATGTTCCCATTTAATGACTGACGCCTTACTAATTCTGAGTTGAGTTAGAATAGGATTCTTCTCTAGTTAGACTAGTATTAACTAGACCCTAGATTCTTTTCTATGTGTACACATTCTCTCATCCTGGTTTCTTTCTTATTTTTAAAAACTTCCCTTTTTATATTACTTGCACACATGTGCCTTATCATTTTTTAGATACATTTTACCTTTCTTAAATCTCAACTTGATTTTTTTCATTCCCTCTTTTATTTAAATTAGTTAACAATTTAGTGTTAGCCTTCTACAAGAACTTAGACTAGACTTTAAGTTTCAATAGGCTTAAACTTCATTTGGGGGTTTACAATTAATAAATTCATTCTTTAATTAATTAATTAATTCGACAGTGCTCAAGATTTTACAAGGTTTAATTATTCTCTCAAGGTTTTCTACGCCACCTAGATTCTTTGACTCAATTTTTTATTTCCGCGATGTGCCCTTCAAGTCCCACTTTGTGCTCCAAGGGTCCCACTCATCTTTGACTGGTTTTGGTAGTTTTCCAACCCCTGGAGTCAACACTCCATTCGGGCGACCTTGTGAGAGACTAAGGGTTTCTAAGGAATAATGAACCTACTTTATTGCGTACCCCTTAGAAATCTTCGTGAGTTTTTTTCTCAGTCTTCCCTCAGGACATCATGGACCCCTCGAACTAGCTAATCGTTAACCTACAATTCTAGCCACGACGATAGTGCTAGTAGGTCGTGACAGGGAATCAACCACACCTCTCTCTCAAAATATGGTCTATGTGCATGACCCATTTACTCCTTATGTGAGTCATATTAGCAAGCAATCATCAGCATGCATTCATCAGCGAAACATTGTCAATGATCCATATACAACATCATAATATATAATCGATCATATGTCACATATGCATAAATTAAATACTCAAACCAATATAATCCACTCCTTAACTCAATCCAGAGTCCAAAGAGGTCCATTGATGCCATCGACATCCACAATCTGTCAAGTGTCCTGCACACTCAGGGAAAACTCGTCAATAACATCTGTCAATACACATATATCAATAACATCAAATCATAATCATCTACATCATCATAATTATCCACAAGTGAAATATACAATCATGTACTATAACTGGATCACTTGCACACAAGTGTCCTCAAAGAATAAGTCGATAACATGTGCTCGCAAGAGCGAGATGTTACAACAAACATTAAAATATATGCAATATAATGGTGAAAGCATTACAATGAACAATTTATTTGATAAGAATGTAGAAATCAATTTTAAATTTAAATCACTAAGAAATATATAATGTAGATATTATTAGTTCTCAAGTCTCAAATCCCATTTTTTTCTTTATATTTTCTTAATTCTATACGATCTAAGAAAATCTTATTGATTGGTTATTTGTTGCCTCATTACTAAATTGTTTTACTCAGCATAATCATTTCCATACAATTCTTTCTAATCACTTGTTTCAAAACAATGAGATTTTTTTCATAAACCTTTATCCACTTGCTAAACACTAAATTTAATACACAAAATGAAAAAATCAAATTTATCCACTATACAAACACCAAATTCATTACATTATAGTAAGAATAATGCAACAAACAATTTAGTCCAAAGTTATCAACTTTATAACCACTCAAATCTATATAATATAATGGAATCAATCTAACCAATCAACTTATTTTATGAAAATGCAAAAAAATAATAAAGACAATACTAAATTGCATATAATATAAGAAAAAAATAATACTATAATATTTTAAATTCTTAATTATTAAATATACAATAAATCTTATAAATTTTATAAAAAAAATTATTACTATTAATAACTTAAATTTTAATTATTAATAACCCAACATATTTCACACTCACATTGTATGACCCTTACCCTTTCCTATAATCAAACGATTTCAAGAGAGGTTGTTCTATAAAACTAACCACAAACCACATGTTAAAAGGTTTTAAAAGGCCATAAAAATTCACAAAAGCATTCCAACCACAAAAATGAGAGTTTAGCCAAAATGTAAATAAATCAATCAAAATGAGCGTTTAGCCATCACCCATTCCAACCACAAAAATGAGAGTTTAGCCAAAATGTAAATAAATCAATCAAAATGAGCGTTTAGCCAAAATTCACCCATGCCAACCACAAAAATGAGGGTTTAGCTAAATGAAAATAAATAAATCAAATCTCTTAACTTATTTTATGATCACATATTCCTGTTTGTTAACATTTGGACTAAGTTAATCTTTTGAGCTTGTTGTCGAATGTATTTAGCTATTTTTTGGAAATTTGATATTGGACTAAGAATTTATATATTATGTTGTTTAGTAATTTATGAAAACACTGTGTATGAATAGTAATTTATGAAAATATTGTGTATGAATATTGTGTGTAAAGTTTTTGAAATTTTTAATGTTTTATGTGGATATTTTATTTATCATTATGGACATTTGAATATATATTAATCTTGATGATGAGTAAAGTGTCCACTCAAAATGTTGAAAATTTCAAAAACTTCATACACAATATTTCCATAAATTATTAAATAACATTATGACTAACTATAAAAGCTTATATTTTCAAATTCATATATCAATTAAGTATATGAATTAAAAAATTATGATAATAACAATTTTACCTAAATATCATTTAAATATGGATAATTTAATCATATATATATATATATATATATATATATATATATATATATATATATAATAGTGCCTAATATCTTAAAAACATAAACATAAAATCACCCTATTATAATAGACAAATTTGATGTAAAATAAAACAATAAATTAAATTTGTCTCATGAAAATGCTAATATCTTAATCACACAACGTTGACATTGTGACCTAATCATGATGTCTCAAAGTTTATGGCACAATGTTTGTGCACCGACTTTTGTTATCGACAGAAAGATCAAAACAATATTCTCTTGATAATTTATAATCAAAATTAAATATGCTATTATATTTTTATTAATTTAATTAAAATATTATATATTTTAATTTTATGTGTAATTAATATTTGATAATGTGTTTCTCCTATATAAAATAATGATGATGATGATGATGATGATGATGATGATGATGATGATGATGATGATGATGAT
>JZKD02S1827870.1:83738-100403 GCA_000966675.3 Picea glauca | reverse complement strand
TATTAGAGTAATTGTATTACATTATTACATTTACTCTAATATTTCCCCACCCCCCACCCTATATGAGGGTGGGTATGAGGGTGGGGCAATATTAGAGTATAATATTGCTCTACCCCCCACAGGGGGGTGGGGAAATATTAGAGTAAATGTAATACCCACCCCCCACCCAGAGTAAATGTAATATGGGTGGGGGGTTGGGCAATATTAGAGTAAATGTAATACATTTAATCTAATATTGCCTCACCCCCACCCTCATATACATGTAACATGGAAGTTTTTATTTTTAATTTAAAAATAAATCTACATAGATATTTATATTTTATTGATATGAAATATATGAGTTTTAAAATTAGCGTAAATTCATTTTAACTCTAGATTTATTAATTGTTGAGATGTATCAAATTCCTTAATGTATAAACTTTGTCACTTCATGAAACTTTAGGAAGGATTCCACTCATAAACCGACAAAAGGTGACCAACATAAATAATATTTACACAATCTAAGGAGATATTAGCCCATGAGAACTCTAACATCCATGGGTGTACATGAGATTCAAGGAGATTTCCCCACCCTTTGTGTTTGGACTTTGTAACATCCCGCTCTAGTGCATTGAGCAAACTTATTCTTTGAGGACATTTGCTCGCAAGTGATCCGGATTATTATGCTATTAAAACTTTTGATTTTGATTATGAGGCATTATGGGTTGATGACATGTTGTTTTACTACATCGACATAGACAGGTGCTATTGACTCAGTTTTACTGAGTGTGCAGGATTTTGGACCTCGAGGATGCAGAGGCATCGACAGAACCCCTTGGACTCCGGATCGATTTAGGGAGTGTGCCATTGGGGTTTGATTGCTTTACTGTGATTTATTGCATTTGACTAGATGATATGATATGGATATGTTCTAACATGATTTGTTGATGATGTAGGCTGACGATAGCTTGCCGACTAGACTCACATATGGAGTAAAGGGGTCACACATGACTACCAAAGATGTTGAGGGAGAGGTGTGGACAACAACCCTTCCACATCCTACTAGCACTCCCACCGTGGCTCGAACTGTAGGTTAACGATTACCTAGTTCGAGAGGACCCACGATGTCGTGAGGGAAGACTGTGACAGTCACTCACAATGATTCTAAGGGGCGTGCAATAAGGCGGGGGCCTTATTCCTTAGAATCCCTTAGTCTCCCACAAGTTCACCTGGCGAAGTGTTGACTCCAGGGGTTATTGATGTCTACCAAATCAGTCAAGAGGCGAGTGGCACCCTTGGAGCATGTAGTGCGTCCTAAAGGGCACATTGCGCAAAGGAACAGATGAGGCAAGTGGAACCCTTGGAGCACGTAGTGCATCTTGAAGGGCATGTCGTGTAAAGGAACAGATGAGGCGAGTGGCACCCTTGGAGCACATAGTGCGTCCTGAAGGGCACGTCGCGCAAAGGAACATATGAGGCCAATGGCACCCTTGGAGCACCTAGTGCGTCCTGAAGGGCACATCGCATTGTTGACGATAGAGAGATGAACCTAGATGGCCCTAAGACAAATAACATGTTAAGTAATTTTAAAAAAATTTCCCTAATTAAATGTTGCCCAGTACAAAAATTAAGGCCTAAGTCTAAATTACGCTAGTGGTTGAACCTTGTCTTCAAAAAAAAATTAATAATAAAAATAAAAATGACTTAAATAATAATTTTGACCTTCGTTAAATCTTGTAACATGAAGGGAGTAAGGAATTAAGTTGTTCATAAAAATAAAATCTAAGGTAATAAATGTAAAAAGGGGAATTATTTATTTTATCTTTTTGATTAAAAATAAATAAATAAATACTAATTAAATGATAAAAGGGAAAAAGGGGTTAAATTCCACACCTGCCTTTTTGAGCTCTAATTAAAAGGGGAAAGAGGGAAAATCTTAAAATTTAGGAAACTAGGAAAAGAGTTAACATAAAAAGGGAAAAAGGGGGACTTAAGAGAAAAAACGTAAGTCAACTTAGTAAAGAATCTACCATTTAAGAGCCTTCTAATTTTAAACTGAATTAGCAACTTCATAATAGGGAAAGCCTTTAAAACCTATAAGGGAATTTGCGGACACCTAGGAGTGATTCTAGTAGTAACTCTAGGTGGGTGAGGGAAATAAGATAATTAATTAATTAAAAAAATTAAATAATGGAGGAATGTAGGGGATGGGTGACACTTGTACGGAGAGGAATTTTTAGGAAATTATTTTTAAAACTTTAATTAAATGAGATTTTAGGAAAGAAAGGAAGTTCGAAATTCTATAGAATGAAGGAAGGAGAAGAATGAAGGATCATCTTCTGTTTGCTTAACATTACGCTGCAAAAATATCTACATGACTGATTTACTTGTGGGAGTTGGGATACCCAGCTCGGAGAGGAGTGGTAGCTCGGCCTTGTGAGGCGAGCTGGGAACTAGACGAAATCTCTAGATAGTGTGCGTGGCCCCTTTGTGGCTCGGGGGGCTAAGGGGGGAGAAGAGTACCCCTAGCATTGGTTGGGAGGTACCGGTGAAGTCTCAACGGTCGACGAGCGAGAGCTGCACGGAGCATGCAGGACGTCATTCGGAGCGGGCGATCAGGAAACGGTACGCTCTCTTCATTTGTGTATGATAGATTATATTAGGATTTATGCTTTTATATGCATATTTAATGGAGAAGTAAACTGAGTTATTTTTAAAATTTGATGACTGAAACTGTCCTTAGCCTAGCTCGATGATTGTCGACTCCCATGGTCTTCTTTCCCCAAATGACTTGACAGTCTTGTGGTGTTTGACTGTGACCCATGCGATTGTTTTTCTTCGTCCCTAGCACGCCAGTCCTCGCCTGAGCAGTCGGCTAGGAGCTTGATCTACGGTCGTCGCCTTAGCGTTAAAAGACCTATGGATCTCAACGCCCTGCTTTTATGTGCGAGGATGGTGAAGCGAAGGACGAACCCATCTGTCTACCTCTGTTGTTGTCTTTGGATGATTATTTGTCTTGTGCCCAGATGCGTTTTTCTAACCCTGCAAAGTTGAATGATGACGAAGTCTTCTTTCAACTCGACATTTTTATATCTCGTATGTTGCCTGGTGATTTCCCCTCCTTCGGCTGCACTTCATTGACTTAGGGGCGATTATGCACAACAAACCCTTTTTATTTAATTTTGGGCCAGTTGATTTGATTGCCCAGAGCTTGATTAGCTACACGCCCCTCGTTTTAGACTGCCAGAGTGTGTTGGTTAAGAATTTTTTTTTACTTCGGAGCGTTTATTGAAGGGTTAATCCCAATAATTTAACTTGTTAGATGTTTTAACCTCTGCAAATTGATCGTTAAAACTCAGTGATTGATTTTTGAATGTGACCAGCAGACCAACATTCTTAATCACGGAGTTACTGTGTCTTAAATCTACACACTGCCATTTTTGTTTTTATTTACACCGGAAAGACAGTAGAAGTTTGCCTTGAATGCGTGAGAATTACTCTGTAGCCACCCACGAGTTACTTGAATGCTGGCGTAGTTACTGAATTAATGGGTAGCGTTTAATTTGTGTCATCGGAGGTGGTTTCACGGTCTAATTGGGGGTGTAACCTATGTTAATGGATGGCTTGTTGTGGTTGGCAGCGAGCTTAATAGACACAGAATTAATGTAGTGAACAAACAGTGATTTCAATCTCCTTTTTACCACGATTCCAGTATATAAATCATTTAGATAACCATTTTTTTAGGGCATTAATAAATAACCTGCTCATATCGATAACATAAGTTGAACGGTGATTTATTATTGGCAGAATGAAGCTGTGACCAGTGATCTTACTAACTGATCAACCGATAGCATATGGGCAACGACTGATAGTCTGTTGATGCCAGCGATTACACCACGATTTTTACCACCGAATTTATTCCCACGAATGTACTATCACGCGGGTGATACTTCTCATTGTTATTGCCTGGAAAAAAAAACCACGAATTTCCCTCTGGGATGACAACGTTTGTTGTTTAAAGATTTTGATTTTTCCTCTGGGATGACAGCGAGTCGCCTTGTTTAGAAGCTTGTTTTCAGGGCATCGACGAATCCACCGGGCCCAATTGACAGCGATGGAAACAATTGCATTGTTGGCTCTGAATGGAATTTAATCTTTAACCATAAGATAGCAGTAAAAATTGCCTGAGTAGAGTAGAAATGTTTTTACCACTGAACATCTTTAAAAATTTGCTTGATTGAACAACAGGCACTTGTATAAATTAGACAATCGTATACACCTGTGCTTCTTTCCCTTTTAGCAAGTTATTGTTTTATAACAATTTAAATTTTGTTGAGGATGGAGCCTTAGGTCAAATATTATGTGAATGGTCATGTAGTTTAAATTATTTTAATAGTTGATGGTTAAGGACAACACACTATCTCATTGTACACGTGGAAGCAAGTTTTTCTAAATTTTTTTATAACAGGCCTAAGCTAAAGTACCTATTGAGATCTTGAAAGTTGTTCATGTAGTCCTTTGATATTTTTTTTTATAATAAGTTATTAATCCTGACCTTATCTTTCCAGTTTTATCCCAGTTCAAGGTGTCTCTTCTTAAAACGAACAAGTATACCTTTTTGCTTTTCATTTTATTTTAAATGAATAAGGTGATCATATGTAGTAAAAATAAAACACCCCTACTAATTTATAATTTAAACATATGCCAAGACAAGAATAAATAAAAGAAATAAAAAGAAAGAATATTTATATTTAGAAACTGAACTAGCTTTATATGTCTATCTACTTTAAATTTTGTCATAGATCAATTTGTGCACCATATTAAGAATATCATCAAAAATGGAAAAAATGAAAGGAGAATTGTTGGAGTCATGGTTTTGTAGCTCGTGATTCGTTTGTGCCTTGAATTAATTGATAGTTGTATTGCATCATGAATAATGAGAAGCATGGTTGATTATGTAATTGTTCTCTTAGTGCTTTTAAAACAAAGTGGGTTACTCTTGCGCCATTAAGATATGCTGACGTATGATCGAATTGTATGTTTATAATAGAATTTATGCACTATGAAATTTTAGGATGTGAGATTGATTATGTAATTTGATTACCTTGCTCCATGAATTAATTGATATTATTTTGCACCATGATAGGTATGTACGGTCATGGGTGTAGTTACTTCATCCGCCACTAAAAATGTTAGCTACAGTGGAATTTAATGAATGTTTAATCCCACGCCTTGAAGTAAAGTAGATGTCTACCATTGCACCTTGAATTAAAATAAAGTTGATTACATTGTGCATGAACTTATGTCATTTTATGATGGATTTAGTAATCAAACTTTCTTGCACCATGGAATTTATGTGATGTGTGATTGATTCATAGAACTTTATCGTGCAACGATCGTCATTGATGTTTGTTGATTTAGCATATCTAGTTTTGGTCTTGATTGTGTTAGTGGGATGTAGACACCTCCTTGTTCCTCAGAACAGTCGCCAACCTTGAGACCTTGAATGGTCAAAATCGATGGGAAACTGGGCTTGAGCGTTGTTTATGTGTCCTGGAGGTCCTAACCATTGCAGGGTAGGATGGGCGGGTGGTCAGTCTTATTTTTTGTCGGTTGATTGTCGTTCATTGCTTCCAGATGCTTGATGTGCGTCTTAGGTCATTATGTTGTTGTCACAGCTACATGCGTCATGTTCGTTGTCGTGTTGCATCACAGAGTATAATGTCTTTATTACCCTTGTACACACGCACACAAAAAAAAAAAATTGCACTTGTTATGAGAGGCGTGTTGTCGTAACTAAACGAGAGGTATGTTATAGAATTGATCAACTTGGATTTTCGAGTTCATGTGACTTCTCACAGATTCTTAGGCACCCACCTAGAGCTAGTATAAGTTGGAGAAGTGGGATTTATATGACCTCCTGGTTCAAACTCTCACAATGTGGGCCTCTATAGTTGGAGATGTTGTAATCATGTGACCTTTTGCTTCATGATTTCTATTTTATCAGCTTGTGATTTGGAGCTCATGTGAGCCTTTTCTTTTAATTATTTTTCTATGATCATGATATTAGACCATATAATTGATTAGTTATTCATTGTCTCAGTACTAAATTTCCTTAGACCATCTAATTGATCATAATCTTAAACCATCTAATTGATTAGTTATTCATAAATTATGAATCATCATCATATACATTTCTAAAATACATTAACTTCAAAACTATTAATAATATGTATTTATTATTTCACTTATTTTTCTTTTCTTAGTCGACTTTTAAAGAAAAATCATTATGTAAAATCTTGGTCTTGTTGTGAGAGAATAACACTAGTTCAAACACCTTTGTTTCTAAACCTCCATGCCCATATTACAATTGAATTATATTAGTCTTCTATTTATTTAGTAGTCAACTCCACCGAGAATACAATGACATTTAGAATCCAAGGAAAGATTAAACTCGATTCACATATAAGTGTTATAATATAGATATATTTCTTGTTAAATCCCGTGTCCTCTCTAATTTCCATCAATGTTGAGGATTTAATACTTGCACGATATTGCTAAGAAGTTAAACATTCAAAGTATTTAGATGTGGTATAATTATTTATTTAGAATTTTCTATAAGAGGAACCTAAATATCTTCTTTATTAGTCCCTGCCAGGTCAAGGACTATAGCATTCGGTCACGAGTCAAAGTGCTCTGACCTCTTATTAATTAATCTCCCCATTTCTAATATGTCTTAAGTTTTTCTTAAATTTTATATTAACTTGAATTATTTAAAAAAACAAAACTATTTGCATATTTATCAAATTTCAGTCATCGAATTTGTGATTGGGTAAATATTCTTTGACACAACATTAATCCCCAGGAATGACGTATTTAATTTTTCCCATTGTCGGAGTTAAAAAATAATTAAAAAAATACAAATTTCTCAGTGGTTGTTATGTAGGTTGTTCTAACAATGTTATAGACAAGTTCTGAAAACTTGACGTTAGTCGAGTTCTAACAACTGCTCATCACTTAGCTCACTGCTTAGCCACCCGCTCAACTTCTAGCCACTTCTTGGCCACCTGCTCAATGCCTAGCCACCTGTTCATCTGCTTAGCCACCCACCCGCTCAACTTCTAGCCACTACTTGGCCACCTGCTCAATGATTGCCCACCTGCTAACCCTCACCATCTACCCACCTCCCTGCACAATTGGTAAATATCCACCCACTACACAATTGGAAAATATCAAAATTAACATAGGTGGTGCTATGTTTAAAGTAATTCATAGGATCTCTATTATATCTTTGCCTTTTTATATCATTATTAAGAATTGAATTTAAGCTCTCATATGAATTACCTTGCAATACTTTTGAATCAATAGCATTAATAGGGACAAGCTAGAGTTTTTATAGAATGTAATCTTGTTGGTAAGATATTGAAATTATTTATTTTTCTGTGAATTGTAGCTTATATCCATGACAAAATCCACTGTAGCTAGCAACACAGGAGATGAGCTAAAATGACTGGTCCAGTATTATGAGCATATGAGCAAACACGGAAAGGAGAGATAGCTTGAAGGTCAAGTTATCACTTACAAGTAAGCCGGCCAACAAAGAGAGTCATAAGGTCAGATTCTCATTCTCGTAGAATAAATTTAGCATGTACTATAAGATAAATTCATTCCCACCTCAAGCTACATAATTTAGTGAGTGAAATGGCGTCTATATTTAGATAAGACTATTGCATGAAAATCAATTATTTAGATTCTGCACTTACAGATGATTGATGCACCAAACCATTGATTGTTTCCCTCTGTTATCAGTGATAGAATGATAGAAAAACTATAAAGGATTGAAGATTTTGCACTTACAGGTGATTGTTGCACCGAACCATTGACTTTTCCCTACAGTTGTGTTATCACATGTTCATTGTTCATAAGGATTATGAGGACCATTAGCATAAATCCCCACACTTCTTCTATTACATGTTTGTTTTTCTTCTATTACCTGTTCGTTTTTTTTAAAAAGGATAAAAAATAACAAATTATGAAGAGATTTGTATTGGAAAATCTATAAAGGATTGAAGATTGTGCACTTACTTATTTCCCCCATATTTTTTATCACATGTTCATGGTTCATAAGGATTATAAGGACCATCAACATAAATCCCCACTCTTCTTCTATTACCTTTTCATTTTTGAAACAACGATAAGAAATAACAAATTCTTCAGAGATTTTATTGGAAAATGGAAAATCTATAAAGGATTAGATTGTGCACTTACAGAGGATTGCTGCAACAAATCATTGATTTTTATCTGCAACTCTGTTATCACCTGTTCATTGTTCATAAATGACGAAGAATTAAAAATTTGTACATAGATTTTTGTTGAATAAACTACTAAGGGTTGAATGATTAAGCACTTAGATAGGAGTCTTGCAACAAGCCAACTTTTTTATCTGTCAAAGGCCCACGAGGAAGCCACAATCCTCTTTCCTTTGCAATAGTTTTTCCCAAATCTTTAAGATGATTATGCATATTTATACAATTTTCACTATCCACCTGCATTAGTTGCTTTTCCAGTGGACTTAATAATGTATCCTCTATCTTTTCCAGTGGACTTAATAATATATCCTCTCTCTCTTTCTCTACGAACTAGGATAACTTCTCAAACTTACTACTACTTATACCTCATACTAGGTTTTCTAAGGCCTTCTTTGAGCTTCATTTAACCTAGGATGCTTACTGTATTGCTATAAATAGACCTCCTTTAGTTAATGAGAGAATGGAGGGTAAGCTACCTTTATAACTTAATAAGTGAGGATGGAAGCCAAGTGATAGATCATTCCAATGAGCAGGTGAGAACAAAGGGAGATCATTCAAGCGAGCAAGCCAGTGCTAGAAAATCGAGCTCTTCGGGTGCAAGCAAGAATCAAAGGTATAAGGATAATTATTTTGATAGACCAGAAGAGGACTTACACATAAAAAGAACATCCAAAAGGTAACATATGTAGCGCTATCAAAATGATGTTTTTTTATCTTGCTGCAACTACCGTGTGAAGAACCTTCATGTTGCTATTGTTTAAAGCAATCGCTCTTTCAACCCTTACCAATTCATTCCAAAATATCCCTCGGTTGGGAGTGGAAGAGAAATACTTAATTTGGAGAAAGTAACGAATTAAATCTTCCCTCCCACATCCTTCAATGAGAAAAAAATATCACGAGCAGATCAAAAGACTGGGAAATGAACAACTTGTTAAAAGACTAGGAAATGAACAACCTGTTGCCCAGAGTGGGTTGCTTGAGAAATGAATGACCCCTACACTTTGCAATTCATCAAATTGACATATGGCACTATGGAATTCAATAAATAGACATATGGCACTATGATAACCATGTACAAAAGAATAAAATACAAATTCGTTACATGGGTTCAAGTTGTTGGCAGAAAACATATCTTGTGATATGTTTTTTACACCAAACACATTGAGCAACTTAAGAAATAGTTTTGCCACTGAAGCAGAGTTTCTAACTAGAAGTCTACTATTCTAATAGCTATTACGCCTCCTCTTTGCCAACGATAATATCAATTTTTGTCTCAGTGAAAGGCTATACACTTGCTTGAAGGTGTTGATGAACCTCATTTACCAGCACCTCTTTCCCATTATGTTACCCATAAATATTTCCCGTTATGTTTCCCAGAAAAGGATTAGCCACTACTGTAACATATCTCTAGGTTGCGCCTGCGGAATTATTTGGTGGAGTTAAAATGTGAATTTGGATATGGAATTGATGATAAGACTTACAATGTGAATTTGGTTTGGTATGGCATTGAATGCTATTAGGTGGTTGTTAGTTCCGTCAGACAAGTGGACAGAGAAGAGATCACCTGCAGATCATAGCTAGCGGGTAGATCTCTGAAAAAAACTTAGATAATTCTTTTGCACAAATTTTGTTGTAATTCTTTTACACAAATTTTGTTGTATGCATCTAGCCTCTAGGTACTCTATAGCTACGTGTATTTACATTATCTTGAAATCCATGTCTACAATTACTACTATTGTAATGCGTTTGGACCTCTCCATAATGAAGCTCACTCTTCGTCTCTTTTTAAAGGTGGTTTTTGGAATGGACAACGGTTGAGTACTAGGGGCACTGAAAGGAAACTAATGAATAAATCAAGAAGTTGTAGGAACGGCCATTGGAAAAGAGGCGGAGGGAGAGGTCACGGTTAGGAGACTTTATCTTCATACTATACATTGAAAACAAATTGTTGTACGACCCAAGCGATTAGCTGCAACAATTACAATAGCTCAATATTCTCTTGGGATTTTATAAATTCCTCTAAGGAAGGACATGCTTTTTCTCTCACAACTTAGGCGTTGTAATGTGTACCAGGATTAAAGCTACATAGAAATTGAGCGACCTCTGTATATAATCAAGAATTTGGATTTATAAGCCTTCAAGTATCAATAAAAGAACTATATCCAATTTTATTTTTATTTAAGTTTTTTTATTTAAGTTCTTTTTATTGCACGCTTTAATTGTCTTTAACTGTAGTTTGTTTAATAAAGTTGATGGATTTTGTTTTTATTTTTTTATTAATTTGTATTTATATTTAGATTTTAAATTTATTTTTTATTATTTAATTTTACTATTTATTATTTATTTATTTTAAGTAAAAAAAGTGTTACCTGCTATATTATATTGACAAAAAATACAAAGAGATATAGCGTTACCGTGGCCACCAAATGTGCTACCATTTTATCGGAAACCAACACAGTTTGGGGAAAGTATGTTTTTTCTAAAAGAAGAAGCCAAAATATTGTTTTTCCATCTGTCCTGCCCGAAGGAAACCAGGACAAATGGAAATATATTGTCTTGACACTAAACAACAAGATTGAAAACTAGACTAAAATAGACAAACTCTAATACCCGGTGACCTATCGCCCTCGTCCTCCTATCACGCTGCTTTGGCCTGAATGACAAACGGCTGGGCACATGTTGGACATTTGCGATTCGCTGGGGCCTTGGAATAAACATCCATGAGCAAATCCAAGCACTGTCTCATGAGGCGGGCTCGGTGCTCTTGATTTGCCATTTGTCCTCAGAGTTCAAACACTAGATCCAGGTGTGCCATGCGGAGGAGTGGTGCATGCATTTCGTTTGTTCCTACCTCGCCTGGGGTGCCCGTTTTCGCTTCTGCATTGGCCTCGTCCTTGTCCCTGGTTGCGATGTCTGTGTGGTGCATCATTACCACACAGGTTCTCTACGAGACCTTGTCCATGTATGTCACTTCCTCAACGTAGCACATTGGGATATCCTCATAGAGCCTGCCCCTTGTCGTGTCTCTTACTTGAGGCTCCAGGGCAATTGGGGTGTCTTCTGGGCATGGTATTTCCTCTATGTAGCAGGTTGGGAAGTCCTCTTCAAGCTTTCCCCTCAAGCTACTTCTAGATTGAGTATCAAGCTCAATTGGAGAATTTTCTTCTCGCTTGATGTCTGTGGGCTGCCAATTATCCAGAGCTGGTAGGGTCTGAGATATTTTCTCTGTCGCAGACTCAATTACTGGAGCATGGGGTGCGAGACAGGCAACCCTTGATCTATGCCAAAGAACAATGTTTTTCAGTGATAGTGCTCATTCCATATGCTGCCTCTGATGTCTGTGAGCAGCGTGGATGTGCCAAGCCGACCTGCATTGAGGCTTGCCTCACTCCCTAGGCATAGTGGAGGAGGCTTGAGAATAAGACTCACCCGGAGTTAACAGGACACAGTGAAAGACGCACCAGAGCTTACAAACGGTGGTGAGTTTCAGAGAAGGAATGATCCGGCTGCGTCTAGACCTATTTGCTTTCATCTTTGGGTGGGACGAATGCACCTGGCCTCTCTTTAACTCGGCCATACTTAATGCCTGCATTGTCGGCTCTTTCACGTGAGGGAAAGGTCTGTCATCCGGAGGTCGACTGTAATGGCCTGCTCCCATCGTTAATGCGAATAGATGGGGAGTGGCTTACAAAATTTAAACCTTGGCTTAATGCTATGCCTGGTGGAAGTTTGGCGTGACATGTCACCCCATCCGGGGCTAAGGCATCTCTTCTAGCAAGGTCTCTGCAGCGCCTCTATAAATCTGTATCATCAGAAAGATTGGCTCGCTAGTGTATGTGTTCTGACTTGGTCTCAACTCCCACATTCGCCAGGCAGTCCGCTACTTTGTTTGCTTCTCATTTCACATGAGAAGGGATTATGGTGAGGTTGAGGTGGATGATAGCTTCAAAGTCTTCTAGAAGTCTTGAGAGCCTCCAACTAGGAGAGATTCACAGTGGATGTTCTCCATGAAGGATTTTGTAATGAGTTGGATGATAATCTAAGAATCTCCTTCTACTATGACCTTTTGGTATTGATTGTGAGCAGCAACCTGGAGACCTCGAATGAGGCTTATGAGCTCAACAACATTGTTTGTAGTCTCACCCAAGAAACTTGCCAACAGATGTATGATCTCACCAACATGGTTCCGGAGGACTGAGCTGAATCTTGCCGGTCCTGGGTTTCCCCTAGAGGCACCATCAAAGTTTATCTTGATGAAACCTAGTGGAGGGGGGGTCCAATTCGTGGGGCTATTGGAGTGGCTACCTTTTTCCTTCACTAGAGGGCAGACTTGAAAATCTATGTTCCAGTTTTTGAGAATGTTTTTCTCCTCGGGGATACATTGAAGATCTTCAAGATTCCAAGGTTTGTTATTAAGCGTTTCTCGAATTAACTTCTTGACCCATTCCCACGTGATAGCAGACAGGGAAATTTTTGAATGAAAGATTTGTTTGTTCCGTTCTTTCCAGATTGCCCATAAGGTGAACCCAGGGAGCAGCTTCCAGATGCATTCGAGAATTAGGTTATGGAAGGAGATTGTATCCCAGTTCGCAATTGTTTCCCTGATGTTGTTCCTGTTTCTGTTGGAGCGTTTCATAGCTTGGGCTCCCCAATCCCAGATATGCTGACTGTAGTGGCAGTTGTTAAAGAGATGTTCCATGGTTTCCTCTCTTTGATGACATAGGGTACACCTGGAGGGGCCTATAAAGCCTCTTTTTATGAGATTATCCCACATGAGGATGCAATTTTGAGCTGTGAGCCAAACGAAAATGGAGACTTTGGGCCATAGGATGCCTTTCCAGATTTTGCTCCAGATTATTTCCGGGCTCTGATTTTGATAGTTTCCCTGCAAGTAATAGGCTTCATTAACTGAGAACATACCTGTAGTGGAGTGTCCCCATCTAAGGATGTTCGGGCCCTCTTTGATTGGTATTTTCCGATGGGCTGCGCATTCTTGCCAGGCTTGAAGAGTCATGTCTTCCATGAGCTATAATTCCGTTCTCTCTATTTTCCATTGTCTCCAGGGTTGGTCCCCATGGGTTGGGTTCCAAATATCTCTAACTTTCCTGAAGATATTCAGATGGAGCTTCTGCTTGAGAGGAATGAGATCTTCTAAGTCACTAAGGGGGGGTAGTTGTTGCCACGAGTCCTGCCAAAATAGTGCACTTCCTCCATTTCCGACTTCCCAGAAAGCATGCTTTTGAATGAGAGGGCGATTTTGCCAGGCCATATTCCAAATGTTTGATCCTTGGATATGGTCGTTGAATCTGATTAATTGATTGGTTTGTGTATTCGGGGCATACTTTTGTTTCCAAATTTGCGCCCAGATTTCTGTTGGATGTTGTAACCATCTCCACCACATTTTGGCCCCCATGATTTGGTTGAGCTTTCCCAGATCACAGAGACCCAGTCCTCCAAACCTTTTGGGTTTGCACAGTTTATCCCAGCCAACCAGTGCCCATTTTTTATTAGCTTGGTGACCGTGCCACAGGAAATTTCTTTGGAGGCTCCTGATTGCTCGTATTACCGAGATAGGAACTGCCAGAGCAGTGAAAAGGTAGTTGGGCAGTGCCTACAGGATTGACTTGAGGAGCACCAGTCTAGTAGAAATATTAAGAGGTCTAAAGGTCCAGTTATTTAACCTGTGTGAGATAGACAGGAGCAGGCTGTCCCATGAGATGGAGCGCGTCGGCTCCCCTGTGAGGGGTATGCCGAGGTAAATGGAAGGAAGGGAGCTCTTGGAAATACCTAGAAGTCTAGAAAGGTGGTTCTATATTGTGACCAACATATTGAAAAAGTAAATCTTGGATTTTTCCAGGTTTAGGAGCATGCCTGAGTCCTCCGTGAAGTCAGAGAGAATGGAGTTTAGCTTGTTGGCTTCTCGTGCAATAGGGGTATTCATTAGGAGGGTGTCATCGATAAACTGACTGTGCAAAGGTGCCGGACGGATGTTATGAAGGGGAAATCCTTTGAGGGATCCCTCCAGAATCGTCGCTTTGATGTATCACCCTAGCCCTTCTGCCATAAGAATGAAGAGGAAGGGAGAGAGAGGGTCACCCTGTCTAATTCCTCTAGTGGACGAGAAGGGTTGGGAGGGTATCCCATTAACCAAGATGGAGAAAAAGGCTGAGGAGGTGAGCTTGAGAACCCAATTGACCCAGAGTTTACCAAAACCAAAGGACTCCAGAATGGAGCGTAAGTATTGCTATCTTACTCTATCAAAAGATTTTGAGAGATCGATTTTAATAAGCATACCTGGTATCTTGGTCGTTTTCAAAGAGTGGATCACCTCATTAGCCAGAATAACACTGTCCATGATTTGTCTCCCTTCCACATAGCCAGCTTGCTCTTTGGAGATAATAAAAGGTAGGATTGGCTTAAGGTGAGTGACAATGACCTTTGTGATTATTTTGTAAATGACATTGCAGAGAGATATGGGTCGAAACTTCCTGGGGTGAGTAACACGCTCCTCCTTGGGGATGAGAGTGAGAAAAGTTTCATTAAGTGCAGAGAGTACTTGACCAGATGTTCTAGATTCCTTGAAAGCCATCCAGACCTCATCCTTAATTAGATCCCAGCAGTAATGGAAGAAGTTCGTTGTGAAGCCATCCGATCCATGTGCTTTTCCTAGGGGCATTTCTTTTACGACTTGAGCCACTTCAGCTTGAGTAATGGGATGCAAGAGCGCTTCATTTTGCTCTGGAGTAACCAACGAGGGTATGTGATCTGTTATTTTTTGGATTTCCTCTTCCATATTCTCAATGGTTTCCGTGAGAAGGTATTTGTAGTAATATTTGAGTTCCTCTGCTATTTGGTCATGTTCTCTTATAGGGGTGCCTTGAGCGTCCTCCAGTTGAGTGATGCAGTTGATGTATCTGCAGTGCACCATTTCTCTGTGGAATAATTTTGTGTTTCGCTCACCCTCTCTAAGCCATTGAACTCTGGATTTCTGATGCTAGTGGATTTCTTCTTGCTTTCTCCTTTCCTCCATTTATTCTTGCAGTTGCTCTTCTTCTTTCACTAGATTTGGGTTTTTGCTACCTGAGATGAAGGTTCTTTGCAGGTCTTCGAGCCTACGTTCAATTTCCTGCTGCCGTTGGAAGATATTTCCAAAGGTGGACTTATTCCAGCTCTTCAGTTGTTGCTTGAAATTTTTGAGGCGCTGCTGGAATTTGTACATGTGCATACCATGTTCCACTTCATCTTGGATCCACCAGGTATGTGCCAGTTGCTGGAAGTTTGGGTGAGAGAGCCAGGACTTTTCAAAGTAGAAGGGTTTAGGTCTGGGAATAATGTCGGGATCCAGACAAAAGACAATAGGCCAATGATCTGACCCTGATTTTGGGATTATGTTTGCTTCCATTTCTAGGTCACCCTCAAGAAGGGTTTCTGCTACTAGGAAATAGTCTAATCTGCTTGCAACGTGTTGGCTTCCAGATCTTCGATTGGACCAAATGAAAATTCCATTTCGGGTTTCCATATCTACCATATTTAACTGATCTATAAGGGCTTTGAACTTATCATTGTCCTACTCCAGCCTTTTGGTTCCTCCATGTTATCACCCCATAAGTTATGGGAATCAACTGGTGACTGGGATATTATCTGTCTCTAGTATTTTTGTTGACAAATGATTTTTCATTCTGCAAATAATTTGAAAATAAAAAGAAAAGAAAAAGAAAAGAAAAAGAAAAAGAAAAAGAAAAAGAAAAAGAAAAAGAAAAAGAAAAAGAAAAGAAAAAGAAAAGAAAAAGAAAAGAAAAAAGAAAAGAAAAGAAAAAGAAAAAGAGGGCATAAAAGAATTGAAATAAAAGCCCCATGCAATAATAGTAACTTGGCCATACCTTTCAAGCATGGCCAAGTTCTTTTTAAATTTGATGTTGATAGGGTAGTGAATGATTTGGCTAAACAGTTTAATCTTAGCCAAAGTGTCTAAGTTAGATTAGTGAATAAATCTGACTAGACTGTCTAATCCTGGTCAGATAGCCCTAGGGTAGAGTAATTTCTTAACCCAACAATTTAATCTGGGTTAATTGTCATAGGAAACTAGGTTAGAACATAGGTTAGTTGCTTTATTGTTCCATTCCAATAAAAACAACTTGATGTCAAGATTGCACCATGTCCCAAATGCCTAAAGGATAGTTGGTCGAACCCCTTGGTAGTGTCTATTTGAAAAGTTTGGGAAAAACCCATAAAAACGATTTTATCCTAAGTTTTCCCAGCGCATTTGTTCTCCGCGCCTCGGATTATGCTTCCTGCACATTTTGACGGTTCTGATCGCGGCGCCTAGATCTACGGTGCACAGATCATTCCAGACCCCCCCGACCGTTCTGCTTTTAAT
>JZKD02S1827870.1:30506-77221 GCA_000966675.3 Picea glauca | reverse complement strand
GGTATCCCTCCGATAACCGATGTATCTGTCCTGAGTTTATCAGCAAGTTCCCTACTTCTTTGATAAGCTGGTGGGCTGTTTTGCGTCCCCTTCTTTTTTTTTCCTTGGTTGCCCTCTTAGATTATGTTCCTGGGTATGCAGTTATGCCCAGTATTTTCATGGATCCTTCCATGAAGTTTGTGAAAACTTTATGGACTTTACGGAGTTGTTCCATAGGGATGTGTTGCAGGTCTTTTTGGTTAAGAGATTCCTCCAACTTTTCTAGATCTATGTCTGCCAGATCTGTTTCATCCATCTGCATGGTGGTGTCTCCATCTGTACCTGCTTGAACTGCTTGGGTTGTTTCTTTGGCTTGAGTCAGGTTGGTTTCCTCTGGGTCTTTACCCTTTGCCTGGGTTTTTTCTTGATGAGGGTTTTGTATTTCCTCCTCTTCTGGCAACTGATTCAGAATGTCATAAGAATTTTTGGTTGAAACCTTTGGGGCCGTGCTCTGGTTCTGTTTTCTTGGTGGGTTTTTCCGCCTACCTGTGACATTGGTGTAGCCGTCCTTTTGCTTAATATCGCTAGCCTTGGTGCTTGGAGCATTCAAAGGGCAGTCTCTGTAGATCTGGCCATGCTCGTGGCACTTCCTGCAGCGAAAGGGGATGTGTTCGTAATCGATTGTTTGGTGTCATCGTTCTGATATTCTAGAGTGATTGATCCTGGCAGAGTCTTTGAGATGTCCATATAGATGCATATGCGGGCATATGAGGTGTACTTCCTCATATTTGTAGCCTCCGATGCCTTAACATAGTGCCCCACTATGTTCCCGATACCCATGAGTATTTCTTCTAGCTAGAATTCCTGGGGCAGTGAGTACAGACAAATCCATACTAGCGCTCTTGTGAAGTCCTCTTTCTCTGGGTTGAATGTGTCTGTCCAAAATCGTAGAAACAATCCCGCCGAGTTATAGAAATACGGTCCATTATCAAAGATTTTGTCCGTGTCTTCAAGGTTGTACAGGATTATTGTGAAGAAACCCTTGGAGCTGAGATGAACTTCATAGTCTCCTTTGGGGTTCCACCAGTCCTTTATCCAGCGTGTGAGGTCGCGTTCAGTTGGCCATAAACCTAAAAATTTGCCGATTAGAGCATGATCCATCATAAACTGAGTGTGCTCCCCTACCCTTGTTGATTTGATGTGATAATGATGGGGTTTGTCCATTTGCGGTATACACTTGCTTGGTTCCCATCCTCGAGAAGATTTTGTATGAGACATACTGGGTTCTACATCCATTTCTTTCCTGAGCCCCTGTTCCTGGGTGAAAAGATGATCTTGCAGGTGTGGCGGCGACGCGAATGCAGGTCTTTTGGCATGGGTTCCATTCCTGTCATTTGTAGTGACATCGTTGTACGAGGGGGGTTTCCCCCCCTCTTCTGGACTCATCTGAGCTACTCAATTGACTCGTGAAGCCTTCATCCACATAGCTTAGTTCATTGTCCCGGGAAGATGGTGTCAGTGTGTTCAGCAATCACGTCTGTGGTGTTGCAGAGCTCTAGGGTTTTCAGAGCCGATCTTCACCTGAACAAAGTTATCATACATTATACAATATGGTTTTATCCTGCTAATCCAACTTCCTAATACTAGACCTCTTCCGCATAATCTATCAAAGACCCAATTTTACTATTTATTTTAAAATTGTTTTAAAAATATTATAATTTATGTTAAAATAAGAAAGAATAGTTAACCACCATAAATTTTATAATTGATTAACAAAATTAAAAATTATATTTGATATCAATCAAAATTTTCATATTTATAATATTATTAAATTATTTTTTAAAAATTATCAAAATTTTCATATTTATAATATTATTAAATTATTTTTTATAATTTATTTATGATATTACTAAATTATTTTAAAGAACGGAATAATTTTTTTTTAATACATTATGTACTTATCACTGCCAACAAATCTAGCCACATCATGTGTTTCCACTTGGATACCCTAGGCTATTTCTTTCCATGATAACTAAATCTAATGGTACCCTAGGCGATGTCTTTCCATGATAACCAAATCTAAGCTAGAACCTTGGACCCGTGGCATTGGAAATCTAGACATTATGTTACTCTTAATTCACTTCTATCTCATCTTTTTCACCTTCAATTTGTGCCAAATGTTTGAACAATGGGGGAAACGAGTGGACAATTTCACATATTATAAAGGGCAGCTTGAGAATATGATCGGCTCTTAGGTCGTTGTTTTTTGTTTTTTTTCTATAAGCACGGGAACTAATGACATTACCAATAATTATTATATCAATCCCATTGCAATGTCATAGTTTAATGTTACCTAGTGCCAAGATCTTCTTCTAAGTTCTCCCTCAAAATTTATACAGATGATATGGTGTCATGAATGACATTATAAAGAGGTTGAAGTGGCCCTGACCTTCTTTCTTTTAGTTGTTATCCTTCACAAATTACACATGCACAACTTGATCAATAACACATTACATTTGTTGATGCATTTAATAATATTGTGATTTATTTAAATAAGATGATTGTATCATTAACACAAACATATAACTATGAGGAGTTACTCAATTTTTGGAGTGAACAGGTAATTTTAATGCTAGAGCAACTAATATTAAGAGATTAAACCACCACCCCATCAAGTATGATTGGATAATTAGAAAAAGCTATATTTTTTAAATATAAAGTTAGTTTTAAAATTTAGAATAAAAAACATGACTTATAATGCATAACAATATTATAGAGACTTCTTCACACCATTCACCACACACAAATAATACATTTCTTTTTATGAGTCATAACATGGCAATTAAGTTTAAGAAAGCAAAATTAAAATAAAAAGCACATCACACACCACACACAAATAATACATTTATAACATGGCAATTAAGTTTAAGAAAGAAAAATTAGAATAAAAAACATAACTTATAATTAACATACACATAGAGAAAAGTTAAAATACACTAAAATATAATTAACATATACACAAAGAAAAATTAAAATACAATAAAATATAATTAGAATACATACAAAGAAAAATTAAAATACAATAAAATATAATTAGAATACACACAAACCTAACATTTTATCATTCACTTTCTCTTGATTCAACATTCTAGTAATTACATCGTTTTCATATATATATATATATATATATAAGTTAGATATAGTGAGACTAAATATGAATTATTCACACAATGCTATTTCACTATCTCTTTAATTATATATGGATAATATATTTAAATTAGGTAGGGATTAGCTACTTTTGAGCTGTTTTTCTTGTTTTTGTGTAGTTTCTTTACACCACATAACTTATTGAATGGTCTCAAGAAGTGTTATGAGGTAGCAAAATACATCCATCACAATTAATCTACAATGAAATGGGTAGATTGAGTGGGCCAAATTTAAGGTTTAACTTTATGGTTTAACAACAATTTATCTCTTTAATTATATATGGATAATATATTTAAATTAGGTAGGGATTAGCTACTTTTGAGCTGTTTTTCTTGTTTTTGTGTAGTTTCTTTACATCACATAACTTATTGAATGGTCTCAAGAAGTGTTATGAGGTAGCAAAATACATCCATCACAATTAATCTACAATGAAATGGGTAGATTGAGTGGGCCAAATTCAAGGTTTAACTTTATGGTTTAACAACAATTGACAGGTTCATTGTAGTGATGATATGGTTGATATCCATATTCTAATTGTTTCATATATATTGAAGTGAAATCATGGAATCTCTTTTTATGAGAAGGTAGTTTTGTATTCATCTTTATGTGAAATTTGTCATATAATAATTTTATGAAATATCATGTTTTGGATTTTAATTTTTAATAAATTTTATATAGTAGGTGTAGTAATTTGATGTATTCAAAATTTACTAGTTCCATTTAGAGGTATTTTCTACAATTGAGATGGATGAGATGTGTCATGTTTACAATGCACATCAATTAAAAATAATAATTAATATAAAGAAAAAATAAATATAATGTAAGCTCATAATGTAAATAAAAAAAACTATATATTGAATTTTACAAATCTAAATATAATAACAAAATAGATCCATGTTAAATTCTATAGCCAAGTATTAAAGAGATTGTAATTTTCATCCTCATATGTTGACATGCTCAACCTCATATGTTGTCCCAACATAATATTTTATAAAACTAAAAATAAAATACTAATAATAATGCTCAAATGTATCCATTCTCATTGGTACTTTTTTGTTGTTGTTTGTAGTCAATGAATTGATATGATACATTGGGGTATTGTCCATAAAGTAATATTTATAAATCAAATAAATAAAAAAATGACTTCAATAAAAATGAAAAATAAAAAAATAGTCAACCATAATAATAATAAAATTGAAAAAAAAATGATCACTATGGTAAAATAAAGTAGCATAAAGTAGCATAAATCCATATTAATTTTAGATCTATAATTTGCTAGAAATCAAATCCCTTAAAGTCTAAAACATTTGTTTTTCAAAAAAATCATATATATAAATTTTACAATCATAAATACAATTATGAAATAAATCCATATTAAATTCTACATCCCAATATTAAAATGATTGTAACATTCATCTCTATATGATTTAATATAATATTTTACTATCAATTTTAAAAATTATTTATAATTTATATTTTATTAATCAACCGAAATTGAAGTACTCCTTACTTTAAAGTAGACAATGACAATCATTCCTTTCACTACAATTCACAAGATAAATTAAAACTTTTATAGTATCTTTGATGCAGGAGCATCGCCAGCTCATCAAGCGAGCCAGCACATCAAGCGGAAGTCAGCTGGAGAAACAAACCCAAAATTTTGAAAATGCTTTGGGATTGTAGCACAAGTCTTTAATGAATCCTTTATGAAGGAGCGCCTTTTGTATAGTGTATCAGACCTCGAGCCATACGCTCTTGTCTAAAGTAGATAGGAGGCATTTAATCTAGTTAATGCAGGTAGATAGGATTTATTTCCAGATTAGACAATTTTAGATGAAAGGAGGGAAAACGGATATAGACACCCTCATTGTATCATTGTAACATTAGCCAACATTCATAAGAGAGAGCAGAGGATATTGTATGGAGAATACCCATGTATATGCAGTTGAATGAATAGAAGAAAGCTTTGATTCAAGCGCATGGTTTTGTATTGTTTTCTCTGTGTATTATGCTCATGAATGTTTGTTTCTGTTGAGCATTTGTTTTGTATATGCTGTGCATGATGATTTCACGTTTCAATTGAAGTCTAAGAGGGAGAGAGAATGAGTTCCAATTGTTTCTCTATCTGAGCCAAGAGATTCCTGCAAGGTGTGCAGTTGAATTCATCTGCATGGAGTGCGTCGATGAAGGCTCAGTAGGTTAACTTTTGTTCTCATTCGCCCAGAAGTGGAAGTGAGTTGTTGAAGCCGTGCAAGAAGTGCGCAGGCTGAAGAAGAAGCCTCAGTTGTGAATCTGAGCAAGGAAATTGAAGACTGCTGCTGCAGGAAGTGCACAGAGTCAGAAGGATTCAACACTTGGGGAGTTGTTGAATGTTGAGCGCAAGGATTGCACGCAAGTTCCTCTGAAAGAATTAGAGTGGAAGAGCTCAGGAGGTATAGCAGCTTCGTGATATTGTTAAAGGAGAGCATGGGAGGTTCATTCCATAGAAGGTTCAAGCAAGAGTTACAAGCACAGGCATTGGAGAGAAAGTTCTGACAAGGGATACTTAGCCATTCTCGAGAAATCATCAAGAAGGGTGAAGTGACGATTGAGATCTTGAGGAACAGCTCGGGGAAATCCCGTCAGCCATTAGATCCTTCTGAAGTAGCGAAGAAGTTACAGACACACCAGGGATTTAAGCCCAGAGTACAGTGAGCCGTTGGATCAGGGGTTGTTTTCCCGTCAGTCGTTAGATCTCGGGAAAGTTGCACTGGGTTTAAGCTCTAGTGCGCCGAGAAGGAGTCATCGGGTTTTCATAGGATAAGAATCTGAGGCCTTGTGAGTCTCGAAAACCCGAGAAGGAGTCCTAGTCGTTGATCCTGATAGGACATGCGTCAGGCATCAGAACAAGAATCGAGATTTAATCCATCGGGGATTTCAGAAGTGTGAAATCGTTGTAGTTTAGAATCGCGATTCGTGATATCCTGACAGGGCGCTTATAACCGTCCATCAGTAAGGACATGTGGCGAGAGACCCTGAAGAGTCAGGAATCAGAGAATCGGGTTTTTCGGAGACGAGAAACTTGAGCATAGTGAAATCAAGATACACGATTTCCCGATCACTACAGGGGTGTGGGCCATAGGCACAGAGAAAAGGACAAGTGTCGAAGGGTCAAGCCCTCGCTGAAGTCAACACCAAGTGGCATCGCAAATCGAGAATCAGGGATCCGTGGGAGTAGTGGATCACAACAGCACAAAGGCCGATTTCTCGACGGGGAAATTCCCGATAGGAGTAAGGTAAGCATACGAGGAATATTCATTGGGTTTCGGGGAGTTTTAAGACCCGACCTCATGAGTGCAGGAATTGTGATCACGCGAGGCTTGATTTCCTGACAGGGCGAAGGGAGATCATAAGGTGAGTCCTATGGGTGTAGAAAAGCCTCGATAAGGGATTTGAAGAGTGTTTCAGTTCTTCGGGTCAAATAAAAAGAGGGTCCTAGTGGGAGCAGACGTGTCCTGAGTGGCGCATTTGTATCAAGTGGTATCAGAGCGAGAAAATATCTCTATTTTCTGTAACAGAGGAGAAGAGAAAATTTCACCATGCCGCCGAGAAGAGGTAGACAATCACCCAATCCAGAGGGGGAAAGGGAACTGTCCAGGGAAAGAGAAATGTCCAGAGAAAGAAGTAGCCAAGGACAGAATGTAGATATGGAGAGGGAAATACGAAATCTTCGTGCCAGAATGGAAGATATGGAAGCAGCGCAGAGACACACAGCCAATGCTAGAGATCTGAGCGACTCTGAGGGTGAAGCTGAAGCTGAACAACAAGGAGAAGTTGCAACCGAAGATGCAGTCAATGAGCGATTGATTAAAGCTATCGCCCGAATGAGTTCTAAGACAAAAATGGACATTCCAACTTACGAAGGAAATCTGGATGCAGAAGAGATTCTGGATTGGATTAGAGCTCTTGACACCTACTTCGATTATGCGGATATCAAAGAGGATAAAAAGGTAAGGCATGTTGTCACGAAATTGAAAGGACATGCAGCGTTATGGTGGGATGAGCTTCAAGCAGATAGACGTTCCAAAGGCAAACAAAAGATCAAAAGCTAGGATCGAATGATTGCGAAGATGAAGGAAAAATTCATCCCAAGGGATTATCAGATCACACTGTTCAGGAGAATGCAAAACCTGAGACAAAAGTTGATGACGGTAAAAGAGCATACCGAAGAATTCTACAAGCTCAATATTAGAGCAGGTCATTGGGAGAGCGATGATGAAAAAGTAGCCAGGTATATGAATGGCTTAAGATACGATATCCAGGATGAGATGAGCATGACAACCGTCAGAATGGTTGAGGATGCGTATCAGATGGCATTGAAGGCAGAAGAGAAACTAAGTTGTAAGCCAACACAACGAGGACAAGGCAAGAGCCAGCCAAGGGGAAAATCAGTTGCCCAAGACAGGTTCCAGAAATCTAAGGATGACTGGAAGAAGCCTCAGACAAGAACCGAGAGAGGTGGAAGTTCTTAGCGAGGCTAGCACACTGAACAACAAAGGAAACAGGCAGAACCGGATGGAGGATATGCTGATAACAATACTTTTCCTCGTACCAGAGGTAGAGGAAGAGGCCGAGGTGGAGTTATCACATGCTACACATGTGGGAAAAATGGACACAAGGTAGTTGACTGTCCAGATAGGAAGAAGGATGGAGGAGAAGCTCACATTGCCAAGGCACAGAGGTGAGATGCTGAAGCAGAAGGCGCAGAAGACGGAAGGTCATTAATGATGCGCAAAGTTATCGTTACACCCGAGAAGGAGGTGGAGGACACAGCTCAGAGAAGAAGAATTTTCAGAACCACATGCAAGACCAAAGACAGGAAATGCAAGGTTATCGTGGACAGTGGAAGCACCGATAATCTCGTTTCAACCGAGATGGTGGAGAAACTGGAGCTGGAAACGACTGATCACCCGAGTCCATATAAAGTTTCATGGCTACAGAAGGGACATCAGGTGAGTGTCAATAAACAGTGCTTAGTTGACATCAAGATAGGAGGATATAATGATAAAATTCTCTATGATGTTATTCCTATGGATGTATGTCATTTATTTTTAGGCAGACGATGGAAATATGACAGAAACATAATTCATGATGGAAAGATGAATACGTACACCTTAGAGAAGAATGGGAGAACACACATGTTACTTCCGATAAAAGACCAGGAGGTGAAACCGGAAGTAAACAACATGATACTTCTCATGAGTGGGAAGGAACTTCTGGAAGAAGTAAAGAAGAAGGAAGATCCACAATTCTTTGTGGTCAGGAAATCGAGAGTTGTTTTGACCAGCACAAGAGTGGATGATCTGCCGACAGAAATTCAGGAACTATTGGAAGAGTTCGTTGATATAGTGGTGGACGAATTACCTCATTCGTTGCCGTCGATGAGAAGCGTGAGCCATCACATAGACCTCATACCAGGGGCCAGTTTTCCAAACAAAGCAGCGTACAGGTTGACGCCGCAAGAGAATGAAGAGGTCAAAAGGCAGGTACAGGAATTGCTGGATAAAGGACTAGTCAGGGAGAGTCTAAGTCCGTGTGCCGTTCCAATGGTACTGAGTCCAAATAAATATGGAGGCTGGAGAATGTGCAATGATTCCAGAGCCATCAATAAAATAACCATCAGGTATAGGTTTCCATTGCCACGAAAGGATGACTTGATGGACTGCTTGAACGGAGCAGAGTTTTTTTCAAAGGTGGATTTGAAAAGCGGATACCATCAGATTCGCATGAGGGAAGGCGATGAGTGGAAGACAGCCTTCAAGACCAATGAAGGATTGTATGAATGGCTAGTCATGCCGTTTGGTTTGACGAATGCACCAAGTACATTCATGAGGCTGATGAATGAAGTGCTGAAGGAATTCATTGGTAAGTTTGTCATTTTTTATTTAGATGACATATTGATTTTCAGCAAAACAAAGGAAGAACATCTGAAGCATTTAGCTGCAGTAATGAGGAAGCTACAACAAGAGAAGTTGTTGATCAATGTGAGGAAGTCTTCATTTATGAAGAGAGAACTCATTTACTTGGGGTTTGTCATATCGGCAAATGAATTGAAGATGGATCCAAGTAAAGTGGAGGTAATTAAAAATTGGCCATCACCGAGAAATGTTTTCGAGGTGAGAAGTTTTCATGGATTGGCAAGTTTCTACAGGAAATTCATTAGGAACTTCAGTGGAATTAGCGCAGCAATGATGGACACAGTTAAGAAAAGACATAAAACTTTTCATTGGACTGAAGAGGCAGAAAAGAGCTTCAATCTGTGGAAGCGAAAGATCATCGAACAGCCGGTGTTAGTGATGCCAGATTTCATGAAGACATTTCAAGTGAAATGTGATGCAAGTGGCTTTGCCATAGGAGCGATCTTGAGCCAGGAGGACCGACCAATTGCATATTTCAGCGAGAAGCTGGATGAGGCAAAGGTGAAGTATTCAACGTATGATAAAGAATTTTATGCTATCATACAGGCGTTGAAGAAGTGGAGGCATTACTTGATCCCAAAGGAATTTGTTTTGTATAGTGATAATCATGCATTACAGTTTGTGACTCAGCAGGAGAAGCTGAATCAGAAACATTCTAAATGGGTAGAGTATATGCAGAATTTTACATTTGTAATTAAACACATTTCAGGGATTGCTAACAAAGTGGCTGATGCTTTGAGCAGGAAATGTTTGTTGCTGCAGGAGTTCCGGGTCAAAACATTGGGTTTTGAAAATCTAAAGGACATGTATGCAGGTGATGCAGATTTTTCAGAGGCATATGAGGCAGCTGAGAATCCAGTTCTCAAAGATAGAAGCCCATGGATGGACTACATGATCCAAAATGGATTGTTGTTCATAGGCAACCAACTATGCATTCCAAATTGCTCCATGAGGGAGAATTTGCTAAAAGAGAAGCACAGCGGAGGCTTAGCAGGGCACTTTGGCCATGATAATACATTTGCAAAGTTGGGCGAAGCATATTTTTGGCCGAGGATGCGGTCAGATGTCAAAAGGTTTGTTGACGGGTGCAGAATTTGCCAGCATTGAAAGGGCAGAAAGCAAAATGCGGGATTCTACCAATCATTACCCATACCTGAGAGGTCGTGGGATGAAATCAGCATGGATTTCGTACTGGAATTACCGAGAACGCAAAGAGGACATGATTTGATCTTTGTGGTGGTCGACAGGTTTTCGAAAATGGCACATTTCATTCCATGCCAGAAGACCAACGATGCGACTCATATCACAAACTTGTTTTTCAAGGAAATTGTTAGACTTCATGGTTTACTCAGAAGCATAGTATCGGACAGGGATACAAAATTCATAGGACATTTCTGGAGGACACTCTGGAAGAAGATGGGAACTGAATTAATGTTTAGTTCAGCCTATCATCCACAGACGGATGGGCAAACGGAGGTTGTAAATAGAAGTCTGGGAGACTTACTCAGAAGCCTAGTGACAGAGCACCACAGTAGCTAGGACAATGTATTGCCATAGGAAGAGTTTGCTTACAACGATTCAGTGACCAGGAGCACAGGTAAAAGTCCAATTGAAATTGTATATGGCAGGTAGCCAAGAGGAGTATCTGAACTCAGAGAGTCAGAGCAGACTGCTACTAGCAGCGCAAGCGCTGAAGAATTCGCAGAGGCGATGGAGGAACTTCACAGCAGGGTGAAGCAGCGATTGCTGAAAACAAACCAGGAATACAAGCGCAGAGCAGATCAACGTCGGAGACAACTTCAATTCGAAGTTGGTGATTTGGTTCTGGCACATCTGAGGAAAGAAAGGTTCCCAAGGGGGACATACAATAAGTTAAAAATGAAGAGAATTGGGCCATGCAGAGTCCTGAAGAAATTGGGAGAGAACGCTTATGAGATTGAATTGTCGGATGAGATCGAAATATCTCCGACATTCAATGTCTCATACTTATATCCATATAAGGCTGAGGAATCAGGATCTAGAGGTGATGAACAACCAGAAGTCCAGTGGCAGAAGCAGATGCCGATTGCAGAAAAGCCACAGATGGAGCATATACTTGATAAGAGGGTGAGCAAAAAGACCAGGCGGAAGAAATACTTCGAGTATCTGGTCAAATGGAAGAACCATCCAGTGGAAGATGCCAGCTGGGAGACTGAAGCAGAGATTCAAAAGCATGGACAGACCGTGCAGGAGATCATGGACATGAGCCCATGAAAGTTTTCAAGCCGAAGAGTATGATGCAGGAGCATCGCCAACTCATCAAGCGAGCCAGCACATCAAGCGGAAGTCAGCTGGAGAAACAAACCCAAAATTTTGAAAATGCTTTGGGATTGTAGCACAAGTATTTAATGAATCCTTTATGAAGGAGCGCCTTTTGTATATTGTATCAGACCTCGAGCCATACGCTCGTGTCTGAAGTAGATAGGAGGCATTTAATCTGGTTAATGCAGGTAGATAGGATTTATTTCTAGATTAGACAGTTTTAGATGAAAGGAGGGAAAATGGATATAGACACCCTCATTGTATCATTGTAACATTAGCCATCATTCAGAAGAGAGAGTAGAGGATATTGTATGGAGAATACCCATGTATATGCAGTTGAATGAATAGAAGAAAGCTTTGATTCAAGCGCATGGTTTTGTGTTGTTTTCTCTGTGTATTATGCTCATGAATGTTTGTTTCTGTTGAGCATTTGTTTTGTATATGCTGTGCATGATGATTTCACGTTTCAATTGAAGTCTGAGAGGGAGAGAGAATGAGTTCCAATTGTTTCTCTATCTGAGCCAGGAGATTCCTGCAAGGTGTGCAGTTGAATTCATCCGCATGGAGTGCGTCGATGAAGGTTTAGTAGGTTAACTTTTGTTCTCATTCGCCCAAAAGTGGAAGTGAGTTGTTGAAGACATGCAAGAAGTGCGCAGGCTGAAGAAAAATCCTTAGTTGTGAATCTGAGCAAGGAAATTGAAGACTGCTGCTGCAGGAAGTGCGTAGAGTCAGAAGGATTCAACACTTGGGGAGTTTTTGAATGTTGAGCGCAAGGATTGCACGCAAGTTCCTCTAAAAGAATCAGAGTGGAAGAGCTCAGGAAGTATAGCACCTTCGTGATATTGTTAAAGGAGAGCATGGGAGGTTCATGCCGTAGAAGATTCAAGCAAGAGTTACAAGCGCATGCATTGGAGAGAAAGTTCTGACAAGGGATACTTAGCCATTCTCGAGAAATCATTAAGAAGGGTGAAGTGACGGTTGAGATCTTGAGGAACAACTCGAGGAAATCCTGTCAGCCGTTAGATCCGTCTAAAGTAGCGAAGAAGTTACAGACACACCAGGGATTTAATCCCAGAGTACTGTGAGCCGTTGGATCAGGGGTTGTTTTTCCGTCAGTCGTCAGATCTTGGGAAAGTTGCACTAGGTTTAAGCTATAGTGCGCCGAGAAGGAGTCATCGGGATTTCAGAGTCATCGAGTCTTCATAGGATAAGAATTCGAGGCCTTGTGAGTCTCGAAGACCCGAGAAGGAGTCCTAGCCATTGATCCTGACAGGACATGCGCCAGGCATCAGAACAAGAATCAGGATTTAATCCATCGGGGATATCAGAAGTGTGAAATCGTTGTAGGTTAGAATCGCAATTCGCGATATCCCGACAGGGCGCTTAGAACCGTCCATCAGTAAGGACATGTGGCGAGAGACCCTGAAGAGTCGGGAATCGGAGAATCGGGTTTTCCGGAGACGAGAAACTCGAGCATAGTGAAATCGCGATACACGATTTCCCGATCACTACAGGGGTGTGGGCCATAGGCACAGAGCAAAGGACAAGTGTCAAAGGGTCAAGCCCTCGCTGAAGTCAATGCCAAGTAGCATCAAAAATAGGGAATCGGGGATCCATGGGAGCAGTGGATCACAAAAGCACAAAGGCCGATTTCCTGATGGGGAAATTCCCGATAGGAGTAAGGTAAGCATACGAGGAATATTCATCGGGTTTTGGGGATTTGTAAGACCCGACCTCGTGAGCGCAGGACTTGTGATCACGCGAGGCTTGATTTCCTGACAGGGCGAAGGGAGATCATAAGGTGAGTCCTGTGGGTGTAGAAAAGCCCCGATAAGGGATTTGAAGAGTGTTTCAGTTCTTCGGGTCAAAGAAAAAGAGGGTCCTGGTGGGAGCGGACGTGTCCCGAGTGGCGCGTTTGCATCAATCTTTCATCAATACATGTACTACCCATGAAAGTTAGTCTAACTATATAATTGTACTATCAAATCAAAGACCTCAGATCATCATAACAAGTGACCAACCATGTCCACTTAGGTTTATTTGAAAAACGATATAAATTATTAAAATTTATTTTTGAAATCATTTTTTTTAATTAAGATTCTTTCATAATAATTGAGTTTTTTTATAACTTTGAGAGTTATATTAAGTGGTTATGAGCTAGATGTAAGATCTCTTTTTGAAAGTTGGGAGGTCACATATTTGACTATTTTGATCCCCTCAAAGTTAGGCTCTGTAACTAGGATCAATGATTTACTTTGTTTACTATCCATGAATCATGGGGAAGTACTCAAAGGGTTTTTCTTGGAAAAAAATAAGATGATGAGAATTATAATTTTTTGTATTTGCAAAAATGTATAAGATTCATGGTCTTGAAGTATAACGTAAAACTATTTTTGATTGACTAAAAGTTTGTTTTCCTAAAACATAAGGAAACATGCTAACAACCTAAAACCTATAGGCATTTGCTATGAGTGGAAGTGTACCCTCTCCACCAACAAGTAATTTCAAATGGACAAATTTTATTTACACATGTACAAATTTTATTAATACATAATGATGTTATTACAAGTCAAAGTATTAAGATTGTATCAACAAAAACTAGATAATAATCTTAAATATTTTAAACATTTTCTTCATTTTTTTTTAATAATGTTCAAATATTTTTTTTTTATAAATAAATATTTATATTTCATTAACACAAAATGATGAAAGTTAAATAAATAGGCTTTTACTTATAATAATAATAATAATAATAATAATTATTATTATTATAATTAAGCATGAATTGTTCAGATTTCATAATTTTTTTAATAAGGGTCTAGAGTTATCAAAATAATAAAGTAACAAAATTATATAACCATCATTGAACCATACATTATAATGGAAGTGGAAAAGTGTTAGGAAACTAATACATTGTTAGGTGTATGTATTGTGTGGACTAAATTGAGTATTACAATTTTTTTAAACGATTGCATATTCTTATTTGGTAACATTTTGGAGTAGTTATTATTTTGAAATTGTTGTTTATTACACTTTGCAAATGTATTTAGACTTTTATTGGAAATTTAATTAATTTTGGATTAAGAATATATATTACTTAACTTAAGTTATGGTAGTAAATATTTCATTAAAAAATCGTTTAAGTATGAGTATATAAAATTGGTCTTATAAGTATCTAATATTATAATATCATTAATATAAAATAGTGGGAAAATTTGTTTTAAATTAGAGTGGTGGATTGAATTTATGTTATGAATGTGTTAATATCCCAATATTGTGAACATTGGCATGGTCACCTAATCATGATGTATCAAAGTTTGTGGCACTACTTTATGTATTGATTTTTGCTCTTGACCTAAAGACAAAAACAATGCTTTTTTATAACATGGATGGACTCCTTTGATGGGCTGGTACAAGATGTTTGGAGTGATCTGCATTTTCTACTAATTATAGGAGTAGAAAGGAGATTGGTTGGGAAGCTTTCTTTATTAAAAACTCGAGGAAAGAAGTGGGCCAAGGAGAAGTGGCTTCAGGATAAGTTAGAATTGGCTAAGATTGAAGAGGCCATTGATGCCAACTTTAAACAGGCCGTGCAGGGAACTATTTTAGATGTTTCGGCTCATACTATGTGTACTCTTGAAGTGGATAGGAAGAAATTATTATTGGTAGAGGAAGAAAGGTGGAGGCAAAAAAGTAGGGCGATATGGATTAAAAATGGCGATAAGAATACTAAGTTTTTTCATCACTTCACAAGTTATACAAGAAACAAAAAATACATATGGGAGGTTAAGGATGAAAATGGGATCACCCATTCGAGACAATAGGCCATCAAGGATGAAGATAATAAATATTTCAAGACTTTTTTTAGTGAAACGTGACAAAACGTTATCAAAGATCAGATCAATTGGGTTAGGCTTTACAAAAATATTGTGACTGAGGATGATATTCATATACTAGAAAAGGTTGTATCAAAGGAGGAAATCTTTGAGATTTTAAGGGGTTTTGCCAGATTCAAAAGCCCCGGCCCTGATGGGTGGACAATTGAATTTTTCTTTAAATTTTTTGAGTTGGTTGGTCGGGACTTGCTAGAAATGGTAGAGGATTCAAGAGTCAGAGGGGATGTCATCAACTCGATTAACTCAATTTTTCTGTCTTTGATTCTTAAAGTTAATGGTCCCTCTACTTTCGGTGATTTTCGGCCAATTGCGCTCTGTAACTTATGTTACAAGATTATTGCTAAATTCATAGCAAAGAGAATCAGACCAATTCTGTCTAGAGCCCTCTCTGAAGAACATATAGGATTTCTCAAAGGAAGACAAATTCTAGATGCAATCGACACTGCTTAGGAGTGTCTCCACAGTATTAAAAATAAAAAACTTCAAGCCATAATTCTGAAACGTGATTTAAAAAAAGCCTATGACTGTACCAATTGGGATTTTCTAAGATTAATTTTTCTTCAGTGTGGTTTTGGGCTGTCAACAACAAGTTGGATTATGGCTTGTGTCACTTCTATGTCCTATGTTATAGTGATTAATGGAGAGGCTTCCAATTTCTTCAAGAGCGGCAGAGGCCTTAGGCAGGGGTGCCCTCTTTCTCCATTACTCTTCATCCTTGTCATGGAGTCTCTCAATATCTCTTTAAAGAAGACACAAGCAAATGGTATGCTCTCGAGGATCAAGGTATCGAGACTGGTAAAGGTTCTTCACCTTTTATATGTTGATGATATTCTTATTATGTCTAGAGATTCTCTTGTGGAATGGGACAAAATTCGAGACATACTTCATGTTTTCTGTCAGGCGTCGGGTTTGGTAATAAATGTCCAAAAGTATGCTTTTTTGTATGTTGGAGTTGATCCGGAAATCTTACAGTATTTAAAATATTTATTACATTTTTCCTGTAAATATTTAGCAGTGGGATTCAAATACTTGGGATAATTTGATGAAGCCAAATTGTTATAATACAGAGGACTAGAAATGGCTTATAGACAAGTTTGAGGCTAGGATAAATCATCGTTGTAATAAGTGGATTTCTCTGGGGGGGCACTTTGTGTTAATCAAAGATGTTCTAGAGAGCCTACCGGTATACTGGTTGACTCTAGCACATTTTTCAGTGGTGATTCTTAATAAGCTTCGCAAGTTGAGTTTTTCTTTTCTCTGGTCTGGGAACAAAAATAAGCATGGTTATCATTTGTGCAAATGACATTCTATATCCAAACCGAAACATTATGGAGGATGGGGCCTTCAGAATATCTTTGTTTTTTATAGGGCATTGAAAACAAATACCTTATGATGAGCCTTGATGAAGTCAGGACTATGGAAAAGAGTCATCAAAGACAAATATATTTTGCATGGCTCACTATTGTCATGGTTTCGATCGACGAAATATTTTTCATCCTTTGGATCACAGTCCTGGAAAAACATACGTAATATTGTACGAGTGCTTCTACATTGGATGTCTTGGAAGCCAGGCTCGGGTCACTCAATATCAGTTGGAAGAGATGCATTAATAAGATTGGACTAGGATTCTTATCTTTCACAGGAGTTGATTAACTGTCTTAATCATAAGAACATACACCTTTTATTTCAGGCAAGTCGGCCCATGGTGTGAGGATTGATGGGGAAAAATTGGGTTCGTAGTTCAGAGTTGGGCCTGGAGGGGGATCTTGCAGCGGAATGGGATTCTTATAGAAGAAATTTGATAGATTCTAGGTTTTTATTAGTGGACAAATCAGATGAACTAATTTGGAATGGAGGTGACTCGTCAGGTCAAATTTTATTTAAAAATATCTATGAACCTCTATCAAACAAAATATGGAGATATAAGATAGGTGGATGGATGAGGAAATTATGGTTATGTGACAACCCATTGAAGCAAAAACTTTGTATCTGGTTATTAGGTGAAAACAAAATCTTAAACTGGAAAAATCTGCAGAAAAGAGGCTGTAAGGGGCTTGGTATGTGTTTTTTGTGCAACGTAAAGGGAGAATCAAACAAACATATTTTTGTTAAGTGTCCTTTCACTATTTCATTATGGGAGGAAGTGAAAAAAGTGTTAAACTTCAAACAAGGATGGAATGGAAATTCAGTTAATGAATGCTTTCAAAATTGGGTCTCTTAGAATTATAAGCATCAAACTCTTCCTACGTATATATGTTGGAACATTTGGTTGGACAAAAATAACTCTATTTTTTAGGATAGAACTCCATCTATGCAAATAATTGTTTATCTTGTTTTAGTAGCTGTGGGGAGGTGGGGGAAAATTCAAAAAGTCCCCAATACTAGTAGTTCGACTATAATGATTCCAATAGCTAAAGATCCCGCGTGGTTCGACGGAGCTTCTCAACTAAATGGTACTCTTTGTGGAGCTAGAGGAGTATTAAAGATTGATGATCACACAAAATATAGATGGACCTTAAACTGTGGAAGTGACACAAACTCTAGGGTTGAACTTATGGGAGCTTGGGCAACTTTAACACTTGCCAAAAGACTTTATGTTTATGACTTATTTGTTATGGGGGACTCTAAGATCATCATCGACTAGCTTAATAGAAATGGATCAATCATGGTGGAAAATCTATATGGCTGGAAGGAAAGAATCTCTGACCTCATCCCTCTCCTCAAATCATTATCATTTGCTTACATTTTTAGAGAAGAAAACAAAGTAGCTAACAACCTTTCAAAAAAGGCTCTTTTCCTTTGCCAAGGAAAAATATCATATAGTCAATAGGAGGATGGCCAAGAGGGTCCTGCACACTTTCTAAATATGTATTGAATTTTGAGTCCTCCTTTGAGTTAGATATTTTTGGTTGTGTTTGTTGGATGTTTACCTCTCTGTGAGAGATTTAGTTGGCGAAGTTTTACAACTTTTATTGTATGTTTCTAAGGAGACCATCTGGACATGTCTTTTATAAGTCTGTTGCTTATTTTAAGTTTTAACCGTTCTCAGAAAGACTATTACAATGAAGTACTGAAATTGTAAACAAATTATATTATTATTAATATAATGTGGAATTTTCTCTAGAAAAAAAAAATTCTTATACATGAGAATAATCATAATTATCATGCTCTGTTTTTTTTTTCTTCTATAAATATGTATACATATAATTTTAATTTTGTTTTATACATATAATTTTAATTTTAAATATGAACAAAAAGGAAAAACATATTTGACTTTTTACCCCTATTAAATTATTTGTACATTAATAAGATTGAAAATGGGTTAGTGGGTTGGTCAGTAGTGAGTACACATATAAATTAATTTAACATTAATATAAGATTGCAAATGGGTTGGTTAGTAGTGAGTACACATATAAATTAATAGATTGCAAATGGGTTGGTTAGTAGTGAGTACACATATAAATTAATAGTTGGTGTTGTAAAATTTCATAATTTTCATATATGTTGGATATTTTATTTTAATTGAAAAAAGTCAAAGTATTCAAATCTTATCACGTTAATATATGTTTTGATATGAGTTAATTATTTTTTTATTAGATTTATTAAATATCGCTTTATAAATTAGTGAATAATTATTCTTCTTATGATAGAATTTGAGGATTTTCTTCTTGATTATTAGTCTCCAATGTATGGGGTGGAAGAGAAAATAAAGAATAACAAAGAAAATCTCTTTCTTGAATATTGAACACCTCAAAAATTATTAAGAACTTGGGATCCCTTCTATATATCAAGATTTATGTATGTAATATATTAAAATGACTTCCCATGTCTATATTTATCACATGGTTGGTCATCATACTCACAAGAATGACCATTCCTTAAAGAAAATATATTGACATAAAAATTCTTTGGTGTATTAATAAATTTCATAATTGACTAATTATACAAGTCACTATTAACAATTATTTCATTTAGGCTCGGTCTCCTTGATGATTTGTCATTTTCAAGTCTCCATCCTACATCCCTATGAATTCGGTTTAATGGATGTCACCATCTGTCTTTTGAGTAACATTTGTGAGTCCTCTAGCCAATTCATATGATCACACTACCATATTGAAAACATGCCGATGGATACCTCTCTTGCTCAATATAGACGTTAATCCATAAGAAACCTCATCTATATGAACCCAATCACATAGAATTCATATATGTAACATCCCTCTCTTGCGCGCACATGAATTGACTTATTCTTTGAGGACACTTGTGTGCAAGTGATCCGGTTTAGTATATGGTTGTCTGTTTCACTTATGGATTTTGATGATGATGTTGTTGGATTATGATGTTATGTTATTTGATATCTATGTACAGACAAGTGCTATTGACGGGTTTCTCCTGAGTGCGCAGGACACTTGATGGATTGAGGATGTCAATGGCATCAATGGACCTCCTTGGAATCTGGATTGAGTTAGGGAGTGAACTATATATGGTTTGGGTATTTCTATTTATGCATATGTGACATATGATCGGGTATATTATGATGTTATTTATGGATCGTTGACAGTGTTTCGTTGATGGATGCAGGCTGATGATTGCTTGCTAATCAGACTCACATAAGGAGTAAAGGAGTCATGCACAAAAACCAGATATTGAGGGAGAGGTGTGGCAACAACCCTGCCACAACCTACTAACACTCTCGTCGTGGCTCGAATTGTAGGTTAATAATTACCTAGTTCGAGAGATCCACGATTTCGTGAGGGAAGACTGAGACAGTCGCTCACAAATATTATAAGGGGCACGAAATAAGGAAGGGTCCTTATTCCTTAGAGGCCCTTAGTCTCTCACAAGGTCGCCTGATGGAGTATTGACTCCAAGGGTTGGAAAACTACCAAAACCAGTCAAAGGCGAGTGGCACCCTTAGATCACGTAGTGCGTCTTGAAGGGAACGTTGCGTAAATAAAACTTGAAAAAAGGCGAGTGACACCCTTAGATCACAGAGTGCATCTTGAAGAGCACGACGTAGTTTTAAAAAAAAGGGTGAGTCAATGAATCTAGGTGGCCTAGAAAACTTAGAGCGAATGTTAAACCTGTAAAATCATGAGCATTGCCGAATTAATTAATTAAGTAATTAATTGATTAAAGAATGCATTTATTTCCCTAATGGTCTAATCTTTTTCAAATATAAAAAATAACTAAGCCTAAGTCTAAGTTAATGAAAAGACTAAAACGAAATTATAAATTTAGTAAATGGTGGGGGATGAAGAAAAAACAAATTAGGAAGTGAAAGAGTAAAAAAAAAAAAAAAAATTTACCTTTGTGCTTCGCTTTTTTCTTAGGCGTAACAGAGGGATGTTACATATGGTATCAGAGCGGGTCCAACCACGTGACTAGCATCATTACCCCTTCCACTGTATTGAACACTTGATTAATAATTTATCTCTAATTAAATTGAATTGTGTCCCTGCAGGTAATCATGGTTAGAGGACGTCGCAGAGGTAGACAACGTGGTGCTAAGGGAGGAGGCGCGATGCCTCCAATAGAATCCATGCCTGAGGGGTCTAACCCCCAAGGAGAAGAAAAATTCATTTGACATGAGTATATTGCAGTGAGGGATGTGGTTGGGTTGATGAGGTCCTTTAAGAGGATGTCAGAGGCCCTAATTATCCATCTAGATAGAGATGAGTCCATGGCACCTGTACCCCCTGAGGGTCCGCAATGCACCCCATCCAGTACTGGTAGTGTTCATCGAGAACTCAAGAAGGTCAAGTTTTCCAAGTTCTTGGGTGCCACGGATAGTGCAACCGCCGAGGCATGGTTGGAGAACATGGCGATGTGCTTCGCACTTCGCGACTATACCTCCAACATGAAGGTTTGCATGTCGGTATTTCAGCTGAAGGGGAGAATTGTTCTATGTTGGAAGACGCTCCTACCACAAATGAACATGGTTTTTGAAGACGTGTCATGGGAACTGTTCGAGGAACAATTATGGGAGACGTATTTGTCTGAGGAATTCATTGAGTGCCAGCTCAATGAGTTCAATTCCTTATGATAGGGCGATCGTACGGTGTCCGAGTATGAGGCCCATTTCATGGAGTTGCTTAGGTACGATCCACATCTGAACATCGATAAGCTCAAGGTAAATAAGTTTGTGTTTAGCTTTAACGTTAGAATTCGTGTGAAATTGAGGATACTAATGCCTCAGAAGTTGCACGATGTTTTCCAAAAGGCCCTCATAGCTGAGGAAGATCTCATCAATGGGGGTGAGAGAAGGACTCCTGTGAGATCGATGGGACATGCGACATCTGGTGCACAACAACATCAGACACCATATAGACATCCATTAGGGTATTGAGGCACTTCGAGAGGATCCACGTTCATGACACCACGATGACCAATGCCTTAGCAACAAACTCCCTACAGAGGACCATAGAACCAGCAACAACGTTGTCTGCAACAACAACAGTTTAGGCCTGTTTAGCATAATAGACCAGGGTTTCAAGAGGGTGGGACATCAAATTCTACTTTGGGGACTAGGAGTACTGGAACGAAGACCAGATGCTAGACATTTGGAGAGCCACATTACCAGCGTGACTGTCCGGTTGAGAGGGCTAGAGAAGTTGGGTCAGTTGGAAACACTACAGTAGGATATTTGGGCAAGGCCCATCGGATTCATTTTGCGGTGAATAACCGCCAGGCCGAGCACCAGTCTACTGTGCTTGAGATGCCAGGTACCATCATTGACCAGAACTTTATTATTTTGATAGATCTAGGTGCTACAAAGAGCTTTATTTATGGTGTAGCACTAAAAATAATTAAGGTAAAGGCATTCGAACACGATATGGACTGGTTGGAATCGCATGATGCGATACTTAAATGTAAGACGAAATGATTGAGTTTGATCGATGATGAGGGACACAGACAAGTGATTGTAGGAAGGAACCAGGGATTTTCCCTAAGGTTCATCTCTTCCCTACAACTACGGAAGAGTATGTGCAAGGGATGCAAGCTATATGCAATCTTAGCATTGAACAACAAGGGCATGGTGGAAGGACTAGAAGAACTTCCGGTAGTATGAGAGTTTGCAGACGTATTCCCAGAAGATTTACCAGGTTTTCTACCTGAAATGGAATTGGAATTTACCATCGAATTAAAGCCTGGAACTGAATCGATAGAAAGAATTCCTTATCGGATGTCGACCCATGAGTTACAGGAGTTGAAAATGAAACTGAAGGAGTTGCTAGACCTAGGACTTATACATCCACGTGTGTCTCCTTGGGGTGCATCTATTATTTTCATACAAAAGAAGGATGGTTCGTGGAGACTTTGCATTGACTACTGTCAATTGAACACAGCAACAATCAAGAACCAATATTTGTTGCCAAGAATAGATGATTCTTTTGATCAAATGAAGGGCGTGACGATGTTTTCGAATATTGACTTGAGGTTAGTATATCACCAGTTACGGATCAAGGATGAACACAATCCTAAGACCGCATTCAAGATGAGGTTTGGGCATTACGAGTTTACCTTTTTACCATTTGGACTGACAAAGGCCCCAGGGGTATTCATGAGATTGATGAATGGGGTGTTTCGTGAATACTTGGACAAGTTTTTTCAATTATTCATTGACGATATTTTGATATATTCTCGGAGGATGGAAGAACATGACAAACGTTTGCGCTTGGTACTACAATGTTTACGAGAGAACAAATTATACGGGACATTGTTGAAATGCTTTTTCTATCAATTGAGGATTCATTATTTAGGGCATGTTATCTCCAACGAAGGCATTGGTGTGGGTCCATCAAAGGTAGATGATATTATGGAATGGCCCACGGCGACGAATGTACTAGAAGTGCGTAGTTTCATGGGATTAGCTAGATATTATTGATGGTTTTTCAAAGGTTTTTCAAAGATAGCACATTTGATCATGGAATTGCAGAAGAAAATCAAGAACTTTGTATGGACTGAGAAATGCATGGAATCATTTCAAAGGCTCAAGGAGTTTTTGATCACAACGTTGATACTAAAAGTCTCTGACATGGACGAGGACTTCTTGGTATGCACAGATGCATCCAAGGAAGGCTTAGGTGGAATCTTGATGCAAGACGGTCGAGTGATAACTTACATCTCAAGGAATCTAAGAAAGCATGAGGAGAACTATGCGACACACAATTTGGAGTTGTTGGCCATTGTGTATGCCTTGAGAGTGTGGAGGCACTACTTGATTGGACAAAAAATCAAACTGAAATCAGACCACTGTGGGTTGCAACACATTTTTATGCAAAGTGACTTGCATGCACAACAAAGGCGTTGGTCAGAACTTGTTGGAATATTGGTTGTTGTCCTTGATGTCAACCCTAGTCATTAGTTGTTGTCATTGATGTCAACCCTACCCATTGGATTTTGGACCCCATAATTGATCGAAGTAGATAGACATGAAGGAAATTACACATGAATATACAACACCCATGGATGGATAGTATAATTCATGCCTCTTCCGGTGGTGTTATCCCTTGACCAAATTTTGAAGATTCTTGGTCATGTTTGACCTAATTTTGGGACTTCGACAGGCTGTCGAAGGAAGAGCACAAGATGAAGCGGAGATCACAGGATCTTGGACCCTTTTAGGGCCCTTTTTGGGATTCGAGATTATGTAATGGGTATGGGATTTCGTTCCATGGGTTTACCCATGTTTAGGCCTATTTTGTAATGTATAAATAAGTATCTAAGCGATGTAAGAAGGAGGGAAGAGAGCTAGTAGGCCAATGTGATAAGTGCTAGAGTTGGATCTATGCGATCAAGAGTTGTAAGTGATTTGTGCATACTATGTGAGGCTTGCAAGGCTATTGAAAGTAATTGTAAGAGACTGTGTGAAGGATTGATGATGTACCCTAGCGAGAAGAAGGAGGATCTGGCAAAGTGCGCGCAGATCTCCTATCTTTTGCAGAGTGGGCACATATCTCCTATCTTCTGCAGAGTAGAACTTGGATGCTATGTTCCTGTAAGAAGCTTGAACATAGATAATAAAGAAGAGAAGAGCTGGTGGACGTAGCCCCAGAGTGGGGGTGAACCACGTACATGTTGTGTTGCTATGCTTTGTGTGATGTATTGATGTGTTTTGTGTTTACTTGCTTAGTGCTTTAATATAGATGAATGATTTGTTGATGCTTAGTGCTTAATAATATGGATGGATGTTAGATCTAACTTATGTACATGTTCTTAGTGCATAAATACCTTAGCTCTGAATGAGTACTGTAATACTCTATAATTAGGGTTTAACTGTGTTGTAACTAAGACTGGATATTGATGAATGTTAACTGTTGAGTGCTTTGTTAAGTGTTAGAATCACAGATCTATGTCCCAGCTAAGGTTGTAGACATATGAGTCCTACAACCACCCTTGCCTCTACCTCAGGTGATACTTCACCTTCTTCGCAGGTGTTGTCGAAAGGGTTGGTAGTTAGGGTTTTGTTGGTACGTTGTTGCAGCGTTGAACCCTGGGTCTGCCCTTGTGCCAACAAGTGGTTCCTTTGCCAAGACCTGAAACTGTGATTGCTGGGAACTAATGAAAAAGAAGCTTTGTGCAAAGATCTGACCTGAAATTGTGAAAGATCTGTGTGTAGATCTGTCGCTCTAGTGCGCAGTATTCTACTCGATCTATGAAGTTCTGTGCTAAGAAAAGAATCCTGATATGAAGAAAAAAGGTAATATCTGAACGCTTTGTGCTCTGATAGAGGTAAGAATAGTGAAAAGTTTTAGATCTGGAATATTTGTGCTCTACTGAAGATAAGATTAGTGAAATTTTTTTGTTTCTAGAGTATGAATCTAGGGATGTTTGATAAGAATTGTCCTAGCTTGAAAACTAGGGCATTGATAGAAGAAAGAAGATTTGATATAAGTAGATCTGATAAGAATAGTGAAAGATATGTTATACCTATGCATAGAGAAAATGTTTGGAATAACAAATGGGTGCAGGATCCTAGAAATATTTCTTTGCAGGTTAGCTACCATGATCCTAGCGCACAGTAAAGGAGAGGCTGGGGATCAGTTAAGAGAAAGAGAAGATTAACCCTTTGTTATAGTTGCCGAAAACCATGACATCTTGCTAAGGAATACCCTGGTAGAAGACCTAGTTGCCTCTGTTGCAAATCTATGGACCATGAAGTATTGCATTTCCCTAGAATGATTGCTAAGGTTGAAAGGATGAATATGAGACAAGAAGACCATGATAAAGGTCAAGCAACTAAAACCATGACAAAACCCCAGAAAGAATTAGAAAAAGTATTGCTACAGATGAAAGAAGCCCTAAATGACCACCGACATATCAGCTTATCAGAGATCTTCAAAGAAAAAGACTGCATTGAAACAAGAATAGGATATTTCGACATTGACTGTGTTGTGGATGAGGAAGCACAGGTGAATATCATGACAGAAATAACTTGGGAACTTTTAGGGGAGCCTGTTATGATTCCTTCATAGGGAGAAATAGGATTATTCAGAGGAAAGTTGATAAACCTATGTGAAAGACTTATCCAGATATCTATGAGTGTTCATGGAACTTCGATGGAGGAAGAATTTGAAGTTGTTAAATTTATTGAGACCAGTGCTCCATTGCTATGTTACTAGGAAAACCTTGGATTGAAGGAGATCAAGCCAGAAGGAAAGAAGAAGAAGTCTTAGAACAAAAGAAGCAAGAGTTGAAATATTTCATGACTAGGAGGATCACACACTTGATTGAAGAATAGGAGAACCGAGAAAATCTATTTAAAACCAGATACTTGGATGTCGAAGTGGGAATAACACTAGAAGACCCAAAGAAGAATAAAGTACCTATTCCAGATACAGATGAAGTATTACTCCCAATTTCTAGGAAATAATCTCACCAATGCGAAGTTACTCTACCAAAATAAGATAAGATTAAGAATGGAAAAGGAATATCGAGACAAAGGTCACTGGAAAAAAGGCCCGAAAAATAAGTAAGAAGAGAGCTAAGATCAAAAAGTTACAGAAGGTTCCAGAGGGAACTTCGTAGAAGGAGAATTTGCAAAATTGGAACTTCGTTGGGATATCAGAATTGCGCCATGGCGAAGCAATATAGTTGTTGGAAACATTATAACCATTAGACCGATGCCCTGAAAGGGTAGAAAGACATTTATGGTCAGAAATTTCACCACCATATTGTTGGGACCACGCCATAATGGACCAAATTTAGCTAATGAGGGCTTCTCACCCGCAGGAGTTCTACCCAGGAAAAGCCACTGATTGTGCACTAGCACAAAAGATCAAGGATACATACAGTGATGTTGAAAAGGGGACGCGAGGCTACAAGGTAGCCTCCATCCAAAATGGCGTAGTGCACCTAGCCTTCCAGTTAATAGCCTGAAAATTAGTAAGGAAGAACAAACCTATGCAGGTCACATGCTTTGTCGTCGACCTTGTAGGGAAGTGCGTGGAAGGTCTATTGATGAACTGGGCGAAGTACCTAGTTAATCAGCTAGAACTAGACTACCACGAAGCACAGGATTAGGGCTATGAGTTTCACTTTAGTTGGCTCCTTATCCTCATTGATTTTGTTTCCTGGGAGATGCCGGAAGGTGCGACCTTTTCGAATATTGAACCGTTCGAGCCGCTTGTTGCGAAGTTCACCACACTCTGGTACTCGAGTGATATGAACAAATAGTGGCAGTCGAACGTTGTTTTTCACACATATTACCTTCAGCTGAAGAGAGCCATAGAAGTTGAACCTTGCATGACTCCGAATACCCTACAAAGGTTCTAACCCTTGATTAATTTCTACGCAGATCGACACTTCATCTACATTACAGCGCGAGCCGATGAACATAAGGAGAAACTTCAATCATACTACAAACTCACAGAAGAGGACCTTGACAAGATCACTAAGGACTGGTCAGAAGACCTCCTTATTCCGGTAAACTCTACAAAGATGTTTGACCCTGACAACCCAGAGACCACACATAAAGAACATGATACACTTGGACCCAGTAGAACGAAGAAGACAGAAGGGGTCCAAGATTTAAGAAGCACCTCAGGAAACACTGCTTCAGTATCACCTGACCGAGGGGGTGATGACGAAGTAGAAGAAATAAATGGAAAAGGAGAAGAGGAAGGTTTGCCCCTGAAACCTTCTTCCTGATCCCTTGAAGAAGAGGAAGGTTTCTCCCCCGAAACCTTCTTCCCGGAATAAATCGAAAGCCACCGTGACCAAGATGAAGACTGTGCTCACTACCGACAATTTTGACTTCATCATATTAGCCCTAAACGATGCTCTACTGGAAATTGTGGAGAAACAAGAAGCTAAGCAGGAGGAAATGTACAACATAATTAAGTTTGAGTTTTGAGGGGTACAACAGGCCCTTCAGTCTAGCTGCATAGTGTCCACTGTGCCCCTGCCATCAGGAGAACCGGAGTTGGGAGATGAGCCAGCCCAACTCCGTCGACTAGCTGATGCGGTCGAAGCTTGCCTTTGTCATGCTCAAGAAGAAATAGAAAAAGTCACCCAGGCCTTGAAGAAAGTGCAAGGCATAATCGTATAACAATGCAGAGTTGCAGAACATGATAAGGTTTCTCTCTAGGAAAAGTTTGAAGAAGAAAAATCCCAGGTGCAATAAGAAAAAGAATAGTTGCTCCCAGAGCAACTTGAAGTGAAAGAAGCAGTCAAAAAATCCCTCCACTCTATGACAAGACTAGAACCACAGGTAGAAGACCGAGTCACGCATCAAGTATAGCATCTCACAGAAGCTATCCAACAACTACAACAACAAATACCAGACTTAGAGCTCTGCACCGTACCCGACACCCCTCAGGATGTAAGGGATCAAAGAGAAGCAATTGCTCGAAGAGAAATTGAAAGAATCAAATCCCTTGCCATGGAATGAAAGAAACTGAGTGATCACAGTGCCCAGACGTATGAGCGACTCATTGAGAATCCAAAATTGAAGGCACTGGACTCATAGTTGCAGGAAGTGAAGTAGCAAGCAGAGACAATACAGGCGTAGTTGAAGCCCCTGTCAGATGTGGAAAGAATGAAGCGATCCCAAGAGTAGCACACTGCCCAACAATAGGTCCAAACTATTAAGAGCAGATTTATGCAAGTAACTCAGAGGCTCTAACCTATACAAGATGAGGCTTACCAACTATTCACATAGATTGAAGGCCGAGGAGCGGAACTGGAGCAAGTCATCACTGCAGCTGAACAACGCTTATAGGGACCTGTGAATGAAATAGTCATCCAAGAATTCCCTGAACAGGAGGTTGTGGCACAAAAACAAGTCGAAGTAGCTTGAGCCAAGCTTGAGGCCTTTGAAGCAGAACTAATCAGATCAGAGTGGCTCGGGACTAGTCACAAGTGAGTGTTGGGGACATTTTGTCCCTTGACCAGGTTTTGAGGATTCTCGGTCATGTTTGACCTAATTTTGGGATTTCGACAGGATGTCGAAGGTGGAGCGCAAGACGAAGCAGAGATCACGGGATCTCGGCCCCTTTTAGGGCCCTTTTTGGAATTCGGGATTATGTGATGGGTATGGGATGTTGGCCCATGGGATTACACATGTTTAGGCCTATTTTGTAATGTATAAATAAGTATCTAAGCGATGTAAGAAGGAGGGAAGAGAACTAGTAGGCCAATGTGCTAAGTGCTAGAGTTGGATCTATGTGATCAAGAGTTGTAAGTGATTTGTGCATACTGTGTGAGGCTTGCAAGGCTAGTGCAAGTAATTGTAAGAGATTGTGTGAAGGCTTGGTGTTGTACCCTAGTGAGAAGAAGGAGGATCTGGCGGAGTGCATGCAGATCTCCTATCTTCTGTGGAGTAGAACTTGGATGCTATGTGCCTGTAAGAAGCTTGACCACAAATAATAAAGAAGAGAAGAGTTGGTGGACGTAGCCCCATGGTGGGGGTGAACCACATACATGCTGTGTTGCTATGCTTTATGAGATGTATTGATGTGTTTTGTGTTTACTTGCTTAGTGATTTAATATAGATGAATGATCTGTTGATGCTTAGTGCTTAATAATATGGATGGATGTTAGATTTGACTTATGTACATATGCTTAGTGCTTAAATACCTTAGCTTTGAATGAGTACTGTGACACTCTGTAATTAGGGTTTAATTATGTTGTAACTAAGACTAGACATTGATGAATGTTAACTATTGAGTGCTATGTTAAGTGTTAGAATCATAGATCTGTGTCCCAGCTAAGGTTGCATACATATGAGTCCTGCAACCACCCCTGCCTCTACCTCGGGTGAGACTTCATCTGCTTCACAGGTGTTTCCGAAAGGGCCGATAGTTAGGGTTTTGTTGGTGCGTTGTTGTAGCGTTGAACCCTAGGTTTTCCCCTATGCCAACAGGTGGTATCTGGCATGTCACATGGATCCTCACGATTGAGGAGAAATGAATTTTTGAATATGACAATGTGAATTGAAGTAGAAACTACATGTCGTGTTGTCCCTAATGTTAAAAGGAAGTGACATAAAGGGTATAAATACATCTCATTATACATTCATTTTTCAACACACACAAGTTTGTTAATGAACAAGTAGATATAAATCAAATTTATGAGGAAATCCGAAGTAAAGAAGGCCGAATTTCAAGGGAGGATGAAGTCTTTTGGTGATGTGTTCTAAGGTATGTTATTTACAGGTCATCTTACCATTTTCACTAGAAATTTGTTTCTATAACGATTCAGATAGTGAAATTTGGAGGCTTTTGCGAAGACATATATAGGTACCTTTGGTAAAACTTTCATCTCTTAATTCACTGTAATTTTGGAGATACACTCTGTGGGAGATAGAGTTCTTGACTAGTCCTAAAGCTAGTCATAAATAAGTGTTACGGGTAAAAATGTCACAATGTCTTCATAGAGAATCCAAATGAAGTGAGACCAATTGCATTGGAAAGAATATTGGGTGTTGTTTCCTGTGTACGAATTTTAGAATCGGATGTTAAATATTGAGCGTGTGGCATGTTGTACAAGTTAGATATCCTGAATAAACCAAAATTGAATAAGGTCTACCATTTTCTCTATAACTTCTTTTCTGGGAGGATTCAAGGAGTGAAACTTGGAGGAGTTTTAGAGAATACATTGAGTAATATTATCTATAGGATCAAAGTATTCCAAGAAGTGAATAATTTCATAAATTGAATAAGTCTCAGGAAGTAGTATCAGGTTCTATGTGATGGTTGGTTGATGGTGATAATTTAATGTAAGGTTTTAATATATATCATATATTTTTAGGTGGAATGAAGGGGAAAGGATGAGAGGTCAACCCTCTCTTGATATTGGAGGATTGTATCTTATTTTTGGAGGTTTATCCCTCCCTTTGTATTTGGAAGTTGTAGCTACCTTTGGAAGTCATTACTTCCTTTGAACAATAATAGATGATTACTTCTTATATATTGGGCATGGCGTATTGGTGTATCTCTTATACTATTCTTCATTGTTCATTGGATAGTCTTCATTGTTGATTACATATAAATTGAATACATGATTTGATTGAAGTACAAGTTCAAAAATACTAATTTCTCTAAATACTGATTCACCCCCCTCTTAGTATTTCCAACAATTGATATCAGAGCAGGTTTCCTTCAGAACAGTTTAACCACTGGAAGGAAAATCCTAAGCAAAAATGTATGACCATGAGCACATTCCAAATGGGATTCAACAATTTGATGGAAGCAATTATGCATACTGGACTGATAGAGTGAAAAATTACCTAACAACTTTGGGAGTAGACATTTGGTACTCAGCTGTAAATGGCTATGTAATCCCAAAGAATGATCCAACCGATCCAAATGAGAAGAAGCTTATCAGTTGTAATTCAAAATCCAGACATGTTATTCTAGGAGCATTGGCACCAACCATTGCTAGCAAAGTGATGGGTTGCAACACTGCTATAGAGGTATGGGACAAACTCAAAATTATTTATGAAGGTGATCCAAAAGTTATGCAGGTCAAGCTTCAACGAAATAGAGTAGAATTTGAAAATTTGAAGATGGATGAAAAGGAAGATATTGAAACCTATTTTCTTAGAGTTGATGAGGTTGTTAATGCTTTCATAGGATTAGGTGAAGAGCTCAATGAATCCTTGGTTGTACAAGAAGTGTTGAGATCACTTCTCTTGAAGTATGATGCTAAGGTCTCCGTCATTGAAGAAACTAGGGACTTGACCAAAATAACAATGCATGAATTACATGGGTCTCTTATAGCATATGAAATGAGAATAGGTACAGAAAGTGACCAGCCAAACAATGAAACATCCTTTAAAGCCATAAAGAAGACAAAAGACAAGGATAACGACCTTGATGAAGAAATATAAAATTTTGTAAGAAGGATCCAGAAGGGAACTGACAGATACAAAGGTAAGTCTCCTCTCAAATGCTTTAACTGTGGTAGAATATGACATATTTATGAAAAATTCCACTATAAAAAGAGAAGTCTCAACAATAAAAATAGCTTCTACTCCAAGGATGATGACATCTCCTCAGATGAGAGTGATGAAGAAGATAATGATGGAGGATAAGTCTTCTTCATAACCCAAGAAACCCAGGATGATGATCACAAGAGTTCTAAAGAAGAAGAAATCGTTTATGAAGAAGATTCAGATGAAGAAAGCAACCTTGATTCCTTTTGGGGATACAAATACAACATAGAGAGTGAACAAGAAGATGGGAATCTTGAAAAGTTGAAGCATGTTGAAACTAAAAATAGAAAGCTTAGAAACAAAAACATAATACTAAAAGGTGAATTGAGTAGTTGTGAAGAAGAGAATTACAATCTTGAAGATACCATTAATAGCTTGAAGGAACAATTATAAGATTATGAGAAATTGAAAGAAGAATTGGGTCACACAAAAGGGGAGCTACAATTGACAATAGAAAATTTGAAGAAGTTCAAAAAAGTCATTGAAAAATTAGATGAGATCCTTAGCAATCAAAGATCTTCAAACTACAAGACAAGACTAGGATATAATGACAGTTTGAAGACAACAAAACAAGAGAAGGAAGATTAAGAGGATGAAACCAACACTCTAGAGCAAGTTGAACAACAAGATAGAATACTATAATTCAGAAGGAATGAGACATCAAGAAGATCCTCCCCATCAGGTATGAAAGCAATCATTATGAAGGAAAATACAGAAGAATAGATCATGAACCCAAATAGACCACACCACAAAGAACATCACCTACTCGCAGGTATCAAAATTTCTTTCTTGGACATTGTTATACTTGTGGAAATTTTGGACACAAGGCAATCAATTGTAGAATCAATGAAAGGAATAACTACGCAAGATACATGAATGGTGAAAATAGTAGATATGGAAATGTTCACAGACTTGTCAACATAAACTCTAATCCATTTGACCCATTAATGGATCAAAATATTGTATGCTACAAGTGCAATAATATTGGTCACAAAGCACGAGATTGTAGAGAGATGAAGGAATATAATCCTATGCCAAATGTCCCTATACCAACTACAACATGGAAAAGGAAAGAAATTCCACACAATGAAAACTGTTGAATACCATTGGTCACTAAATAATGCAAAGAAGAAGATGAATGGTTCATAGACAGTGGGTGCTCATCTCATATGACCAGAGATCAAAGAAAATTTGTCAGCTTGAAGAAAAAGGGTGGAAATGTTGCATTTGGATATTACTCATCTACCAAAATACTTGGAAAATGAACTGTAAAGCTTGGAGTGAAAATGTAAAAGCAAGAAAATTCCTATTGGTTGAATATCTGAATCATAATCTCCTCAGTGTCAACAAAATATGTGATCAAGGATACACTCTTACGTTTGACCCCTGAAAATGTAAAATCAAAGAAAAGAACTCAAGAATATTGGTTGCAATTGCAACAAGAAGACCGAACAACATATACATCCTAGACATGAAGAAGAGAGAGAAAACATAAGTCACACAAAAGGATTCCAAGGAATAAAAATTCTCAAAGACCAAAAATAAGGATGCATTATTATTGAGTGCCACATATTCAGGGGGAGAAGCCCCAAAGAAGAAAGTCACCTTATGCCATTGAACTCAGGGGGAGAAACCCCACCCTTTTCCATTGATGTAAAAGGGGGAGAGAAATTGGGATCATGATGACACAGGGAGCATTAGTTTTTCCATCAATGAAAAAGGGGGAGATTGTTGGAATATTGGTTGTTATCATTGATGTCAACCTTAGTCATTTGTTGTAGTCATTGATGTCAACCCTAACCATTGGTTTTTGGACCCCACAATTGATCAAATTAGATAGACATGAAGGAAATTACACATGTAGATACAAAACCCATGTATGGATAATGTAAATCATTCCTCTTTCGATGGTATGTGGCACGTCACCTGGATCCTCACAATTGAGGATAAATGAATTTTTGAAGATGACAATGTGAATTGAAGAAGAAACTACATGTCGTCCCTAATGTTAAAAGGAAGTGACATAAAGGGTATAAATACATCTCATTATACATTCATTTTTCATCACACACAAGTTTATTAATGAACAAGTAGATATAAGTCGAATTTATGAGGAAATCTGAAGTAAAGAAGGTCGAATTTCAAGGAGGATGAAGTCTTTTGGTGATGTGTTCTAATTTATGTTAGTTACATGTCATCTTACCATTTTCGCTATAATTTTGTTTCTAGAACGATTCAGATGGTGAAATTAGGGTTTTTGACTAGTCCTGAAGCTAGTCATAAACATGTGTTCTGGGTAAAACAATCATAACGTCTTCATAGAGAATCCAAATGAAGTGAGACAAATTGCATTGGAAAGAGTACGGGTTGTAGTTTCCTATGTGTGAATTTGAGAATTGGATGTTAAATATTGAGCGCAGGGCATGTTTTACAAGTTAGCTCTTGTGAATCAACCAGAATTGAATAAGGTCTACCATTTTCTCTATAACTTCTCTTCTGGGAGGATTCAAGGAGTGAAACTTGGAGGAATTTCAGAGAATACATTGAGTAATATTATCTGTAGGATTAGAGTATTAAAAGAAGTGAATAATTGCAGAAGTTGAAGAAGTCTCAGGAAGCATGATCAGGTTCTATGTGGTGGTTGGTTGATGGTGATAATTTAATGTAAATTTTTATTATCTCTCATATATTCTTGGGTGGAAGGAAGGGGCAAGGATGGAGATTCCAACCCTCTCTTGATATTGGAGGATTGTATCTTCCTTTTGGAAGTTTATCCCTCCCTTTATATTTGGAAGCTGTAGCTACCTTTGGAAGTCATTACTTCCTTTGAACAATAATACATGATTACTTATTATATACTGTGCATGGTTTATTGGTGTATCTCTTATACTATTCTTCATTGCTCACTGAATAGTCTTCATTGTTGATTGGATATAAATTGAATAAATGATCTGATTGAAGTACAAGTTCAAAAATATTAATTGCTCTAAACACTGATTCACCCCCATCTAAGTATTTCCAACATAACTATTTAGCGAGTACGATTTTGAGATCACCTACATAAAATGAACAATGAACAAAGTGATAGATGTGTCGAGCCAGAGACCACACATATTTTTGGTGATACCACTCCAGACAAATCTTCATGAAAATATTCTAACTATACAATGCGATGATGACTAGTATAAAGAGGTTAAGGAAAATATCTAACAAGACACCATGTTGGTACCAAAATTTGAGGGATTTATTGTGGACAATGACGGATTAATGAGGTATAATAATCAGATTTACGTACCTCCTAACGACGAGTTGAGAAGTTTTTATCTTAAACGAAGCTCATAAATAAGTGTACATGGCTCATCCAGGAGTCACGAAGATGAGGGAAAACCTTAAACCCTTATTCTTCTGGAAATGAATGAAGGCGGACATAGTCAACTACGTGGCGAGATGTCTAGAATGTCAGCAAGTGAAGGCTGAACATAGACATCCGACATGATTACTACAACCACACACTATTATGGAATCAAAATGGGAGGTCATTTCGATGGAATTTATTGTGGGATTGCCGATGATGGCAAGGAGGCACGACTTGATTTTTGTGGTAGTTAACACTCTGAAAAAGAGTGCACATTTTATCCCTGTGCATACGATGTATTAGGCGCCAGACATAGCTAGAGTTTTTATCAGTGAGATTTTTATATTGCATGGCGTGCCTAAGAGGATCATATTTGTTCGAGGATCAGTGTTTACAGGACGATTTCAGACTATTTTCCAAGAGGCCTTGGGAACCCAACTTAACTTTAGTACTGCATATCACTCAGAGACAGACGGGAAGACATAAAGAACGAACCAAATCTTGGAAGATATGTTTCATATGTACCTGATGGACCAACAAAAGTGTTGGGAAGAGTGTTTTCCACTAGTAGAGTTTGCGTAGAACAACAACTATCAAAGCACCATTAAGATGGAACCTTTTGAGTTTCTTTATGGGTGACCGTGTTGTATGCCTTTGAGCTAGGATTGACTTGAGGATAGGGTCCTGGTAGGACCCGAAGCGATCCAAGTAATGGAAGAACAAATGAAAATGATAAGACAAAGGATTGAAGAAGCACAATATCAGTAGAATAGTTATAACGATGTGCATTGCGTTGACCGTAGTTGTGAATTTGGTGATCAAGTCTTATCGCGGGTGATACTGCACAAGAGTTCGATCAAGTTTAGAAAGGGTGATAAACTATCTCCTAGGTTTGTGGTACCTTTCGAAGTTGTGGAAAAGAAAGGGCTCGTGGCCTATCGATTATCCTTGCTCGATTCTTTGAGGTGTATGCATGATGTTTTTCCTGTATCTGTTTTGATACATTATGTTAGTGATCCTACACATGTGATTGACATGAGTTATTTGTAGGTGTCGGACAAAGATGCTCTCACGGCAGAGCCAAACCGCATTCTGGACCATTGCATTCGACAACTATGATGTCGAACAATCGATCAGGTCAAGGTCCAGTGAGATAGTTATAGTACACACTCGGCTAACTGGGAGGACACATATGATATGCACCAACAATTTCCATTTTTGTTTGATAGTTAGACATTTAGATCTTTTCAGATACTTTATTTATTGCACATATATACTGTGAAACTTTGAGATGAAGTTTAAAACAATAGGGGGTGTATGTAACATCCCGCTCTTGTGCGCACGTGATTTGAATTATTCTTTGAGGAAACTTGTGTGCAAGTGATCTGGTTTAGTATATGGTTGTATGTTTCGCTTATAGATTATGATGATCATGTTGTTGGATTATGATGTTATGTTATTTGATATTTATATATAGACATGTGCTATTGACGGGTTTCTCCTGAGTGTGCAGGACACTTGACAGATTGAGGATGTCGATGGAATCAATGGACCTCCTTGGACTCCAGATCAAGTCAGGGAGTGGACTGTATATGATTTGGGTATTTCTATTTATGCTTATGTGACATATGATCGGGTATATTATGATGTTGTTTATGGATCGTTGAGAGTGTTTCGTTGATGGATGCAGGATGATGATTGCTTGCTAATCAGAATCACATAAGGAGGAAAGGGGTCATGCACACCAACTAGATATTGAGGGATAAGTGTGGCAACAAACCTACCACATCCTACTAGCACTTCCGTTGTGGTTCGGATTTAGGTTAATAATTACCTAGTTTGATAGATACACAATTTCGTGAGGGCAGACTAAGACAATCACTCACGAAGATTCTAAGGGACACACAATAAGGCATGGTCCTTATTAATTAGAGGCCCTTAGTATCTCACAAGGTCATCTGATGGAGTATTGACTCCAAGGGTCGGAAAACTACCAAAACCAGTCAAAGGTGAGTGGCACCCTTAGAGCATGTAGTTTGTCTTGAAGGGCACGTCGCATAAATAAAACTTGAATAAAGGCGAGTGCCACCCTTGGAGCACATAGTGCATCTTGAAGGGCACGTCATGTAAATAAAACTTGAATAAAAGCGAGTGACACCCTTGGACCACAAAGTGCATCTTGAAGGGCACGGCACGGTTTAAAAAAAAAAAAAAGGTGAGTCAATGAATCTAGGTGGCCTAGAAAACTTAGAGTGAATGTTAAACCTGTAAAATCATGAGCATTGTCAAATTAATTAATTAATTAATTGATTGATTGATTAAAGACTGAATTTATTTCCCTATTGGTCTAAGCTTTTGCAAATATAAAAACTAACTAAGCCTAAGTCTAAGTTAATGAAAAGACTAAAACTAAATTATAAATTTAATAAATGGTGGGGGATGAAGAAAAATCAAATTAGGAAGTGAAAGAGTAAAAATAAAAATAAAATTATACCTAAATATTTAATTATGTAATTGTGTGCAAAAGAATGCCAAATTGGAAACTAAGATAAGAAAGGAAATAAATGTAAAAAGGATGTGGAAGCATAGAAAGGTATCTAGTCTAGTCTAACTAAAGAACTTTCCTAAATTAAACACCACTAAGTTTTAGAAAGGCATCAGTCATTAAAAATGAAATAGAGGGAATAAAGGGACAACTAGGAATGAATTTATGAGTGTTTTAGGATGGGTGAGGGAAATTGACAATTAATTTAATTAAATTATGAATTTATTAGTGCAAATAAGGGAACAAGTGACAAGTGTATGGGGGAAATACTTCATAATTAAATTATTAAAAAAAAAATGAATTAAATGTGCATGGCAGGATATCACTAAGAAAAAATCAATAAAGGAAATGGTTGGGAGGAGGAATGGATATGGACTATTATGAGTAAAGTTATGCTACTGAAATTTCTTTGATTGGTTTTACTTGTGGGAGTTGGGAATACCCAGCTTGAGAGGGAGTGGTAGCTTGACCTTGCGAGGAAAGATGGGAGCTATATTTTCTCTGGTTTTGTGTGCATGGCCCCTTTGCGCCTCAGAGGGGATAAGGGGGAAGAAAAGTACCCATAGAGTTGGCTGGGAGGTACCAGTGAGGTCTCAACGATTAGCAAGCGGGAGCAAAGAGGAATTTCCAGCTGCCAAAGAACATCAACAATCCATTCGCCGGTTGCGGTACTTATGGTTTAAATTGCATTTGTAATTAGTTAAATTTATGTGTATCGATTTAGATATTGATGAATATTGTAAAGGATTTCTAGAACAGTAGTTGGTAAATGTAATTGACATCTTGATCTGATAATGAAGAGAAGTGTGTATAAATTTTGCAAGTATGAATCGTTGTGTGAGTGAAATAAACTCTTGTAGTATTTTTTAATAAGATTAAATTCTTGCGTAAGGGTTTAATTCGTAATATAGTCTTATTTATCGCCTATTCAAGAGTTTGAGGTCGCTGATGTTTGGCGAATCATTTGAAATAGAAAATTAATGCCATTAAAATTTATTATCGTTGCACGCATGAATTATTGCATTGGAAGAAATCCCTTGAAGGGAATTGCTCATGTTCCTTTATTGAAATTTTTTAAATGCGCATCACTTTATGTCTAGTATTTCTTTAGGCTAACACTGTTAAATATAATGTAACCTCAACAATCTGACTGTACACTACTAGTTGTACTATCATTTCTTGATGTTCTTAATTTACTTGAGCCTATTTAGCTCAGCTCTTTTTACTTTTCTCAATGTACTATTTTCCTCATATACTCAATATATTGAATACTATTTTCTGCTCTGCTCTTTCTCTGTATTCTCTGCTTCTCATTTTATCATGGTATCAGAGCTTCAGATGTAAGCCTCTTCACACAGACTGGAGAGCATCCCGATCCTAAGTAGCAAAGAGATTAAACTGTCAATGAGAGCACAGGACGCGAGATTCTTCACAGAGCTTGGAGAACAACACGCAGTTTGAAATACACTCTAAAGATCACTACAGAAAGGAAACGCGAGGAAGCAGAATGCAATACGCTCAAAAGAATCGTGAGCATTTAAAGATTCGTGAAAGATTCACGAAGTAGAATTGCAAAGAGCAGAAATAATTAAAGATACGTGAGTTCTTTAAAGAATTCGTGAAATTCCATCTTATGAAGAGAATTTTGCAAAGAGTGCCAAAGGACAAGACAAAGTAGCAAAGGACAAACAGAACAACCATAAGATTGGCCCTGCGAACAGATATAAGCCCTCAATCGAGTTCAGAAAGGACGAGGAGTGCACAGAAAAGGCAAAAGATTTTTAGCTGTCAGATTTAGTGTAGAGGATTGATAGTCGTTGGATCTGGGAGAAAGTGCACGAGGCTTAGTCCTCTGGAGTGCACAGAAGAAAATCCGACTTGCGAAGTTGTGAAATCCTAAAATCTTTGGGACCGTCCATCAAGGAGGACACGTGGCGAGATCTCGGCATTTCACTGACTCACAGGGAGTAAAGGTCAGAGAACACTGCGGTGAGAATTCGCAAATCGTAAAATCACGACTCGATCTAAGCCATTGGATCGAGAAAGATCACGAGCCCTTGATCTAACGCGATCAAGAAATCGGGAATCGGGAGGATAGAGGTGCGCCATCCTCCGAGGTCTTGAAGTGAGAAACCCTGACTCGATCACAGCCATCGATCAAAGAGAGGCCTAGACCATCGATCTAGTGCCATAGACATTTCGGGGATTGGGAGAACGAAGGTGCAAGTCATTCGACTTCATGAAATGCAAAATCTCGACGAAATCTGGACCGTTAGATCCAGAGGAGCGTGAACCGTTGATTTGGGAGGCTCCAAAATTTCGACATTTCGAAGTTCGAGGTTTGGAGAACATCGTGATGAGAGTTCAAAGGTCGTGAAATACTTATCCACGAAATCCTGAAAGGATCTGAGCAGTCAGATCATAGGAGGATCTAGACCGTCGATCTGCAACAAAGGATAGATCGGAGTTTCGGATTTCGAGATTCCAAGGAGGAAAGGTTGGAGTTGCATCGCAACTTCGTGAACCGCAAAATCCTGAAAAGTGAACTGTGGTCATAGCGTTGTGGTCGTGTGGAGTAAAGATATGAGAGGAGCTAAGGGCTCGTTAATCCCCTTTCGGAGTTCGAGATTTGGAGAGTCAGGAGTGTCTCACACGCCAATACTTTCGAGGTTGCGAAACACGACGCGCCCTTTGTGGGCTAAGCCAATGGTCATGTGGAGAAGGAGATCGTGCTCAGTGCTTATTCACATGGGGCTGAGTTCGCATTTGGACCAATTTCGCCATTACATTTGCAACAGTTTCAAAATAGCAGAGCTCGAAGCTCTGAATCCACAAATCTCGCGCTCGGATAGTCAGATCCAGCCAGATCGAAGTCAAAGAAGTGGTCTACACCATCTATTTTGGTCTGAAGTAATTGAAAGAACTTTGAAGACCTGGTTTTACGCACAGGAAATAGGTAAACAAAAACTTTTCTAACAATCTTTCTTGTTTTGTTAAATTTTTTAAAAGATGGCCACGTCTAGTAATTTAGGACCAACTCAAGGGTCAATTCTTCTTGGAAAGAATTATGAGTTTTGGTCTCTTCGAATGAGATCCTTCTTGAAATCACAAGAGTGTTGGGATCCAGTGGATATTAGATATGTCGAACCAGATCTAGCAGACCTTGTTGCCATGACCAACCAATAGAGAATTGCTCAGGCAACACAAAGGAACAGAGAAAACAAGGCAAAATTTTGGATTTAGAATTCAGTGGATGACTCGATTTTCTCAAAAATCATAGGCATTGTTACTTCAAAACATGCATGGGACATCCTTAAATAACCCTACCAAGGAAATGACAGGGTCAAAACAATCAAACTACAGACCTTGAGGATGCAATTCGAGACTTTAAGAATGACAGAGTCTGAAAATGTTGATCAATTTATGACCAGAGTCATGTGAATCGTGAACCGGATTAGATTGATTGGTGAAGCCATCCCTGATCAACGCATTGTTGAGAAATTCCTCAGAAGTTTACCAAATAAATTCAAAATGGTCGTTACAACAATCCTTGAATCCAAGGATCTGTCATGTTTTTCAACAGATGAACTAATTGGTTCTTTGTTGACACACGAGACCAGAGTGCATCTCACAGATGAGTCAATCGCCAATGCCTTCAAAACTCAATTCTCTTTCAGCAGAGGGAGAGGCAGAGGAAGAGGCAAAGGTCACCAAGGAAGAGGGAGCAGTCCAAGTAACCCTCACTCAAGTGGAGGTCACAGACAATAGAACCTGAATCAATATTTCCAAGGTCAAAAACAACAGAACCAGAATCATAATTGCCAGCGTCAAAGAGGTAGAGGGAGAATATCAAATGAAAAATCAAACATACAATGCTATTACTGCAAAAAGTTTGGACACTATGAGTCTGAATGCTGGAAGAAGCAAGAAGATCAGCTCTCAGGTAGAGCACATGTCTCAAATCATACAAGAGAAACCTCAGAAGGTATGTTTCTCTCATGTCACAAGACTGAACAACAACATAAAGATCTCTGGTTGTTGGACAGTGGATGCAACAATCACATGACAGGTAACGAAGATTTACTTTAATGCATTGATTCTTCAATTTCCTCTGATATTACACTTGGAAATGATTCTTTAGTCAAAGTTCAAAAAAAAGGAACTGTACCTATTCTTACTAAACAAAATGTAAAGAAAGACATAAACAATGTCTACCATGTTCCAAATCTAAAACATAACCTGTTAAGTGTAAGACAGCTTATTGAACATGGCTATAAGGTACTTTTTGAGGGAGCATCATGCAGGATATATGATAAAACCCCAAACAGAAAAACTGATTTCTGAAATCCACATGACTCAGAATAGGATGTTTCCCCTGAACCTCAGAATTGCAAATCTGATCCAAACATATGCACAAAGTGCATCCACCCCCAATGAAACTATGGTTTGGCATACAAGATTTGGACATCTACCCTTTCAGAGTCTAAGTCTTTTACAGAAGTACTCCATGGCCAAAAGTCTCCCTGTCTTCAAAGAGCAAAATCCCCCATGTGAGTATTGCATACTTGGAAAACATAAGAGAACTAGTTTTCCACAGTCCTCCACTCAAGCCAAACAACATCTCGAACTTGTTCACACTGACCTATGTGGCCCAATGCAAACAAAGTCAATAGGTGGTAGCTTTTATTTTCTAACGTTTATTGATGACTTTAGCAGGAAAATCTGGATCTATTTTTTTAGACACAAGTCTGAAACTTTTGCAAAATTCAAAGAATTCAAAGTTGAAGTTGAAAAACAGAGTGGCAAATATGTAAAAGCAATCAAGTCAGATGGAGGAGGAGAATACAGCGCCAAAGAATTTGCAAATTTCTGCAAATCACAAGGCATCATCATGCAAACTACAACTAGGTATACTCCACAACAGAATGGAGTGACTGAAAGGAAAAATCAGACAATAGTGAACATGGCAAGAAGCCTACTCAAAGAGAAATCTCTGTCAAATACTTTTTGGGCTGAAGCAGTAGCATGCTCATCTTATCTCTTGAATAAATCTCCAACCACCAGTCTAAAGATTGAGGTCCCTCAAGAAGCATGGAGTGGGACAAAGCTAAATGTTGCTCATCTAAGGACATTTGGATGCATAACATATGCTCACATACCTTCCGAATTAAGGAAGAAACTGGATGACATAAGTGAGAAATGTATCTTTACTGGATACAGTGAAACATCAAAATCTTACAGGCTTTACAATCCAATCTCAAAGAAACTAATTCTCAACAGAGATGTAAAAATTCTGGAAAATCAACTCTAGAACGAATATGAAAATCAACAAATGGAAAGTCAAAATCCATTGTTGCCTAGTCCTAAAAATGCAGAAGACTCAGGACAGCCAATACCTCAACCTACCCTTCCAAGATTGTAGGTAGAAGGACAATCTGAAAATTCTCAAGATCACTCAACATCAAGCAGATACTCATCTTCTGAACTTCAAAATTAGAGAACTCAAAGTTTGAGAGAAATTCATCAGCAGTGGATGACATTGAACATCAAAACCTTTTTGCTTTAATGTCATGTCAACCTACATCTTTTAAAGAGGCAGCTAAGGAGCCACATTGGGTTCAAGCCATGAACCAAGAGATTGACTCCATTGAGAAGAATAAGACATGGGATCTTGTTGATTTTCCTAGACACAAGAAAAATATTGGTGTCAAGTGGGTTTACAAAACTAAACTCAATGAAAAGGAAAAGATTAAAAAGCACAAGGCAAGACTTGTTGCCAAAGGATTCTCACAACAACCAGGTATTGATTATGGTGAAACTTTTTCTCCAGTAGCAAGGTTAGACACTATAAGGACTCTCTTAGCCATAACAGCTCAACACAAATGGAAAGTATACCAGATGGATGTCAAGTCATCTTTCTTAAATGGTGTCTTAGAAGAAGAGGTCTATGTGGATCAATCACCTAGATTTGAAGTCAAAGAATAGCCAACCAAAGTATATCGGTTGAAGAAAGCCCTGTATAGCTTAAAACAAGCTCCAAGAGCTTGGTACAACAATATTAACACTTATCTGATCAAAAGTGGTTTCAACAGAAGCCAAAATGAGCCAACTTTATACACCAAAACAGATCAGCACAGTAAAATTTTGATTGTATGTTTATATGTTGATGACATGATATATACTGGAAATCTTGAATTAACAATTTTCAAACATGCCATGCAGTCTGAGTTTGAGATGATAGATCTTGGCATAATGAATTTTTTTTGGGTATTGAGGTTGATCAATCAACCAAAGGTATTTTTGTCTATCAACAAAAGTATGCAGGAGACATCATCAAAAGATACTGCATGGAAGACTGCAATCCAGCAAAAACTCCTATACCCCTAGGCACAAAATTGAGCAAGCAAGATGAAGGACCTACAGTGGATTCTACTCTGTACAAAATCTTAGTAGGTAGTTTGTTGTATCTTATAGAAACTAGGCCTGATATAATGAGCCTTGTTTCCAGGTTTATGGAATCCCCCAAAGATTCTCACTGGAAGATGGCGAAAAGGATTCTGAGATATGTTGCAAGAACTCTCAATTTTGGCTTATGGTACACTCATTCTGATGATAATCATCTCTCTGGTTACACGGACAGTGATTTTGCAGGCAGCGTAGATGATAGAAAGAGCACCTCATAACATGTTTTTCACCTAGGCGCAAACCTGATTTCATGGGCATCAAAGAAACAACCAATTGTATCAATATATTCTATAGAGACAAAGTATGTCACTGCTACCTCAGCTTCCTGTCAAGCTGTGTGGCTGAGAAGAATATTGAATGATATGTCACACATAGAAAATGAGCCAACTCCTATCTTCTGTGACAACACCTCAACAATTGCTCTATCCAAAAATCATGTGTTTCACAAGAAAAACAAGCATATTGACACTCATTTTCGCTTCATTCGCAAGCTCGTCACTAATAGTGACATAGCACTTCAATTATGTGGCTCTTGAGATCAACGCGCAAATATTTTTACAAAGCCACTGAGAAAATCCATTTTTGATTTTCAGAGATAGCACTTGAACATTATCAATGCTGATGTTTGTAACTGTTGAGTTTAAGAGAGAGTGTTAAATATAATGTAACCTCAACAGTCTCACTGTACACTGCTAGCTATCCTGGCCAGCGGTACTATCGTTTCTTCATGTTCTTGATTTGCTTGAGCCTATTTAACTCAGCTCTTTTCCCTTTTCTCAATGTACTTTTTTCCTCATATACTCAATATACCGAATACTATTTTATGCTCTGCTCTTTCTTTGTATTCTCTGCTTCTCATTTTATCAAACGCTGTCTTGAGTCCTATTAATGTGTAAACCTTTTGTCTTGTTCGCTGGCAACCATTACTGGACTGTTATTGTGGTTGTTTCGGGAAAATTTTCGTGTAAGATTTATACCCCAAAGGGGATAAAACAGAACTCTGTGTGTTGTGTGCTCATGAATTAAAATGGATTCTATCCCTTCCAATCGCTGGGAGGATGGAGTTGGGCAGACCCTTTTACCTGTTGTATTATTTCCGATTTTGTGGTTGAGATATTCGAGTGTTTTTATGGAAATTATGGGGAACCTGTGTGTTTTCTAAATTCTCCTTCTGTCTCACTTATGCTTCTCGAAGCTAACCGATTGGTCCTTCCTCCTCACAGCGTGAGATTGGTGTTGGTCGCTGGACTCTCCTTGACTTGAGTATCGATGATTGTGACTGGTGTTTACCTTCATTGCGCTCAGGTGGACAATACCGTGCAGTCCACTTGGGACTGTCGAAATTATTTCCCACTTGTTAGTCTGCAGTCCCATTGTTTGGATGTATGGGCCTGCGACCTGCCTGTCATGTCAAAATTTTATTGCCATGAACCTTACCTGTTGAACGTAGCATAACTATGGTATGCCCTCGTGGGCTCCTCCCTTTAGCTTGGCATTGATCTCTGGCTTTACTTGGGTCGGGATTGGGATGGAATTATTTGTTGTTGTACATGCTTGATCTTCGCATTTCTTGAGCCCTTCGATATTGCGTTCTTCTTGTCTGGATCCTCTATATTCTCCCCAGAGACATATAGAGACCGGCTAACTTCTAGAGAGTTTATTCCTTTCGGAGTGTAACATATCTAAATCTTCATGTGCGCGTAAAAGTTAAAAGTTGAGAGTTGTGCCTGCCAATTTATCTTGTCGAATCCTTAGACGGACGAGACAAATTCTTGGATAGTGCAGAATGGATTCTCATGCGATCCATCCATGTGAATTTAAGAACCCTTTTAAATTGTTAGGTTAATTTTTAACGATCTTCTTACTGGAATGACGATATTGCTCAATTCTTGCCTTGAACTTGTATAGAACCATTTAATTAATGGAATGATATTTTCCCTTGTAAGGGTAACAACATATTTGATGGAGTATAAAATCACTAGATTGGAAATATAATTATTATGAGAAAAATGACCAGTTATTTTATGAGCTGATCGTGTCATTGACTTGTGATGTAATGACACATGATTAGTAAAATATGATTTATTGGAAATTTTGGCGATGCTGACTTGTACAGATCAAATTCCTAGATTGTTGACAGTGTAGATTATTTACCTATACTTGTATAATGTCGTGATGTTTATCTCCATATCTTGTTTTTATAATAAAATGTTTACGTCGTTATATGTGCTTACCTTGTGTTGCGTAAGGAAGGTTGTTACAATATTAAGTTTCTTGCTCCAATTTTTCCTTGAGTATCGAAATGATTGAAAAAGCCTATTGGATTATTCTATGGTCACTTGATGAATATATGGTCAAGAATGTTGTTGATACTAGTTGAATTTTGGTTTAGGATTGGGGTTATGAGAATTATATACTTTCTTGTTTTTCAGAACAATCCCTAATCCTGAGACCTTAAATGGTTAAAATCAATTGGAACCCGGGCTTGAGCATTGCTTATGTGTCCTAGAGGTCCTAACCTTGCAGGGTAGGTGTTGGTTGTAGAGCCTGATTATCTTCCTGATTCAGA
>JZKD02S1827859.1:65770-91585 GCA_000966675.3 Picea glauca | reverse complement strand
TAGTCTTGTTGATTGGATTGGATGCATACATAAAATACTATAAGGGTGATAGTTATTGATTATTAGTACATGCACGAGACTTGTATGTACTAGCTACACATGCATTTCTTGTACACGTACACTAGTATGTATGAGTTTTATTGGCTTACTTACTAATAGTGTCGATTAATTGTCATGAATGTGTGAACCATGTTTCTTTTCCTTGTATCATGAGATACCTTAACTTCGGGACGAAGTTTCCTGAAGGGTGGGTGTATGTAACAACCCTAGTTAAATAGTTCATAGGGATTTTTAAGTATAATTAATTAGATAATTAATTGTCCTAATATGGTTTTAATTAAACAATGATTAGTATTAATAATATTAATTAATTATTTATTTATTAGTTAATTGTTTATAACTTTTGATTGATTGATTAATTAATTAATTAATTAATTACATATCACATTCAATGACATGGGTAATAAATTTAAGGGGCTTAATAACTTTAATTTAATCCTTTTAAAACTTATGTATGACATGTTAAGGATAAGATAATAAAGAGGGGGATAAGATAATAAAGAAGGGGATAAGGAATTAAAGGAGGAGATAAGGAAATTAATGAAGGGGAGGAGAGTCGGTGAAGGGGGGGATATGATGGGAAGAGTCCTACGGGAAATGGGAGGATGATTATTATTTGGGGGAAGGGAGCATTTGGAGGGCAGGAGGGTATTTTTGTAGCATATTTTCTGTGGGATATTGGCTGGTTTGAGCAGTTTGGTTTTTTGGTTTTTGGTGAACCATTGCAGGGGGCACCGAGTTGCTGGGGGTTTTGGGCACGGGGGCCAGGATTCCTTTCGGTATCCTAGAGCTAGGGAGCTAGACAAGCTGCTCCTAGCTGGCTGAGAGGATAGTCGGTTTGGGCAGAGTTTGGTCAGTGCATCAGGCTGGGCAAGGCAACAGGGAAAGGACAACCATATCAGTGGGAATTAGCATCAGAAGGAGGTATTTTATTTATGAAATTTTTGAGTTATGTGATGACTATGTAAATTTTTTTTTTTAAATAAAAAAGGGAGGAGCCTGCTATAATATATTATCAAAAAACTGTATCAAAATGTACATGGTCAAGAGTCTGAGTCATCCAAAATGCTGTCGGAAACCGGAAACCAGCATAGAAACATAGCAAAAACAGCTATAAACTATTGGCACCTGTCCTGCCCAAAGGAAACCAGGACAGGTGCTTAAAGTCTAAGGGAACATAAAACAGTAACATAAAACTAAAAACCATAGATCATGAAAAACCTAGGTAATTGGTGACCTGTCATCTTCAGTTGTCTTCCACGTGGAGCCAGTCGGGATGGCGAAAGACTGCGCACAGAGTGGACACTTTCGTTGAGCTGGAGCGCCAGAGTAGGCATCGAGAAGCACGTCTAGGCGTTGGCCCATGATGAGCGCACGATGCTCCAGGTCAGCCATGTGGCCTCGGAGCTCAAACACCAAGGACAGGTGCTCCTCGCGAAGGAGAAAGCCATGCAAGACATCACCTTCGTCAGGCGTTCTTTGCTTCTCGTCATCCTGCCCACCGCTTCTTTCTTCCATTCCCGGCGCACCTCCAACATCAAATGTAGCCTCCATGTCCTGCCAAGGAACCTCTTCCACTATACAACCAGGAAAATCGACATCCATCCTTAAATTGTGATTGCCATCCCCATTGCCAGACCTCCCTCTGTCGCTCGGTGCCTCCATTGTCGTCAGGTCCTCCAGCGTCAAGTCCTCCTCTACAATGTAGGTCGGGTACAGTTGCTCAGTGCTATCCTCCAATTTGACAGTGTCCAGACTGCTACGCCCAATTTCCTTCTCGGCTATGGTGGAGAGCAGAGCCTTCTCCTCAGCTCGAGCCTTCTGTCTCAGCAGAGAAGTAGCCATGACCAGAGCACGTTCAAGTTGCTCTCTGCACTGTCGCTGCTCCTTGCGGGCGTACCAAGCCGAGCCACGGCATGGCGTGCCTCGTTTCCTCGGCATATTGCAGAGCGCTCTCCCGGATATATACATAGGCGGAAGCCAATTGAGGACGCAGGCACCAGCAACAATTCTCCACGGAAGGATGGTGTACCAGGGCTCAAGGAGCACAGAGCAACACCAACGCCTCCAAACGCATAGCAGAACCGAGGACAGAGCAAGAAAAAACCAATAATCCGACCGCAAATCCTCATGACCGCCTTTAACATTACCCTTTCCAAGTTCGTAAATGCTCGCTCGCTCGAGGAGTCCTCCCATCGCAGAGCTGTTATGGCTATCCTGCATCCGTAATGCGGGTGTTAAGTGGACGGCCTCCAACATTTAAACCCCGACTTAAATCTAAGACAGATGTCACGCTTTCTCCACATGTCACCCCATACGGGGCTTGATGACTATGTAAATTATTAGCATGTTGTTCGTAAATTTAATTCACGCTGTGAATAAATTAAATTTTCTGTTGAAAATTCTATGCGTATACGATGATTATTGAACTACTTAGGCATTGAAAGAAATTTATGTTTAATTATATGAAATTTTTAGGCTTACATGAATTTAGGTTCTTACACCAATTTCACCATGGGCGCTCCACAAATCCATAAATTCAGCTAATTTCATCCCAATAAATGTCAATTCAACCTATGCAACAACCAATTATCTTCATGTGTGACCGAATGACAAATGTGGACATGAATTTTTCTTCAATTCCTCTTTGAAATTGGGGATTTTTACCAATTATTCTATGACTGTCTCCGTAAATTTGAAATTCAGCCATCTACGAGCCCAAATTTTCTTATACTACGATTAATATTTGGGGATTTTTAATCCCTGACTTAATTCCTTAAGTTTTCTCGTGAATTTCTCCCAATTTCACAAGAGTACTTTTAGCATACATGTTGCAGACATCCTCTGCAAATTAAATTTCTGCAATTTTTATCTTTGGTGCTCTATTAACTCAGCCCATGTTGGCTTAGTGTTGAAATTAAAGTTTTGATACCACATTGTAGCATCCCCAATGTCAAACTGGGCTATGCCACACAAAATTTTGGCCTCTGATACCATTTAATTAAATAAAATGCTATGCATATGAACATAAATGCATTCCTAACAACATATAATTTCAAGCATAAATATAACAGAGAATCCCACAACATATTTAACTCAATTATACACACATTAATAAATAAAATACACAAGAAGACACTTATCTTTTGTAAATAAACACCAACTATCTGCAGACCTCATATTTTCCTTCCAGCCATAGACTCTACTACTCATAAAATCTCAGCAGCAGGTCAACCCCAAGTTGGGGCTAGAAACTCCACCAGGGAAGGCTTCCTAAGCCAAACTAAGGTCAATCGACAACATAAATGCTCAGACTAAGGTGCCAACTACAACAAACATCCTACAACTTCTCATTCCCCACAACCTGTCCCACCCCAGAAAGTGTGCCCCTTCTCTGCTCAACAGTCCTTTGACTGCCCCACTTCCCTTATGGGGCTTCAACAACAAATCAGACAGAAAGTCTCAGAGCTCTGTAGATACATCCTGGAACCAGGGAACAATTCCCATCAGTTCTCTCACCTGGAGATAATGCTCACAGGCCTAACAATTCGCTTCTTCAAAATTCCCACAGGCCTAACAACTTGCCTCTTCAACTCAATTGCCCAAGTTCATTGGTTACAAACAACTCCCAAAGCTTCCCAAGTATAAGTGTGAATGGTGATGGATGTGTTATCCCCCTTTTCTAGGGATAATTAAGGAGATGATGTCTCAAGGCCCTCAAGTTGTAGACATGGAGTATCGAGAGATGGATCGACCGACATTGTCCACAGACCAACAAGAAGAGACCACTCATCACCTCGTGATCAATGGATGCACCATTCACCACACCAGCTTGGATCACAGAGGACAATAGGTCTTTCTCCATGAGGTAACAAGTATGGTGTTGTGGTAAGTGTCATTTTAATAAATGAATCATTTGAATATGTTGGAAAGGGTCCTTCCTTGATTTTGAAAACGTTTTCTTGGAAATTATGCTCTTTGACCTTGGTGGTTGACATTGTTGTCCTACTAAGTGGTTACCCTCGGGGAAAGGGTTTCTACTGGGGGGTCTCCTTGATGAGTTATCATACCACTCATGCACATACTTGCCACTTTCCATGTTTTTGTCCCTTTGTTTCCTCGTCTTTTGGGTTTTTGGGCCACATTGACCCAAGAAGGGATTGTACCTCATTTCATGGGAAGAAGGGGTTGAAGGCCTAGAGGCTTGTAGATGGAAAAAGATAAAATCCAATCATAAACCTTCCATATGATCGCCCATGGATCCCGAGAACAATGAAATTTTTCTCACAAAAAGTTGAGGGACCCATAAAATAAATAAATAATTGAACATGCCAACCAAGGTAGAGCACGTGTGGGCAATGTTTTTCATGCTTAGGTAGAAGTCCCACATATCGTCTTCAACTTGGGGAAGCATGGTCAAGTATGACCAAGGTAGAGTTAATGTGGACAATGTTTTTCATGCTTAGGTAGAAGTCCCACTTTAACTTCAACTTGGAAATACTCTAATAAATTAATGGCAAAAAGGGTTTGGAAAAACCATGTATCGTAGACGAAGGGAAACACACCCTCTACAAAGGCACCCATAAATGAGATAATGTGAGCCATTGTATGTCAAGAAACCCCATGGCCAAAATTATTACCCCCCATCCACCTCATACTCTTCACATGACTTAGAGAGGGTCCACCTGGGAAACACTCCTTGACTCGGGGAATGATTCACCCAATAGGTCACCATGACAACCCTCACATACCTAAATTTGGTAAGTTGCATAAGGTCTTTGAACATTTGTTTATTTTGAGAGGGGAGATTTGATGCACATGTTTGGGTGGTTCTTTTATTATATATGGCTTACTTGACATGATGCTTGTGACTTTTGAACCCTTGGAGGTTGAATTTGCTTGTCTTTGCAGGGCCTTGATAGGTGGAAAGCTATTTTGTCAAGGCACAAGGTCACTTGGACCTTCATTTGGGGCATGAAGCCCGTAGGATGGATGATGCACCCCCTCTCCTAGGGACACATGGATGATGAACATTGCATTTGGAGGCATGAGAGGACACCTTGGAGGAGGATACTAGCCCTCCCTTTGCCCAACGTTTGGCCTTGGAAGCCCAAAACATCACATTCTAGACATCACATTTGAGGGCTAGCGTTGGTGATGTTGGTGGATTTGATGATGAGTTGGCATATTTTGATGAAGAGAAGACCTAACACATGAATACATGACCTTTGGAGGCCCAACGATTCCTTCAAAATGCTCAACGACTTGCTCTTTAGGCCAAAATGTCACTCTTAGGGCATGACGTCACCCCTAAAGGGGGATTTTCTTTTTGTAATTTTAAATTTTAAGTTGTAAATGGATAATTTAAGGTGGTCGGCCTCCCTGATTTTATGTTGACTTGTTGAATGTGGAAAAAATGGTTTTAGGTGATCTCCTATAAAAGGAGGTCACCCCTTTGTCATTTTATCATAACACAACACTTGAGAATTACATAATTCTTGGCTAAAATTTTCCCCTTCCTTGGGAAAAACACATATTTCTATCTTTGATGCTCTTGTCATGGTAAAACTTGTCTATTGGAGAAAAAAGTGGTGCACTATCTCTTGGATGCTTGTTTCTTACAATTGTGGTGGAATATACTTGGTAAAAGAGGGTTTATATTGCTATCTTGTGGAATTGGTAAGGAAATTTCTGCATATTGTTAGTGTCTCTTATTGTTTCATGGTTATTCTTGTTTATACCCTTGGAGGAGTATAAAGGCATACACCCTCCACCAAGTCTATCACATTTGTCTTTGGATAAGCTACTAAACAAGGTTGCTAGAAGAAGTAAAAGGGATTGCACCCTCCTAGATTTACATTGCTAGGTTTTGCATGCTCTAGGAAGTAAAAGGGCTTACACCCCTAGTGAAGTTGAAAACCCTAGCCCTACACAAGATGCTCCATAACCCAATTGATAAGGCACTTGTCTAAATTGCATTGGAGAAATAAAATCATTGCATTGGTATACATGGATTTTGAAGATATTGCATTTGTTCAAGTTGGAATCAATTTTACATGTTATAAGCTTGCTTGAGCCACTAGGGCATCTAGCTTAGCCAAGTAGTTATCTTCGTCATTATTAACTTAATGCTAAAACCATTAAGGTTGCAAAAAACTCTTTCTTTAACTCATTGCTTAGTAATCTACCACTAAATTTTACTTGTGAACCTAGATTATTGTTTTATTGATCATTAACTATTGTTTTGATGGTTTACTTGTTCATTTTTGTGGCTAGATCTTGTTGTTGTAGAAAAAAAATTCTACATCCATAATGCTGCCCTAATATATTGTTGATAACATCATTTTGCAGCCCTCTTTCACCATTAAAACTTGTGTCTAAGTATTGGGATATTACCTACATGTTTAGTGCTTGATTGTCCAATAATTATTTGGTGTTTTGCATGGTTAATTTTGCAGCTATTGAGATCTTACATTGTTGATATATATATCTCCGTTCTACTGCAATTTTGGGACAACAAGGTTTCTTGTTTGTTCCCCTCTGATTCAAGGCTTGTATATATATATTGTGTCTTGTTTCGAGCAGGTTTAACATTGTCTTGCATGTACACGATACTTTGACAACCATCCTTCATCAACGACACTTCATCTCCAAGCCTTTATCCTTCTCCAAATATGACCTATAGGGGTTTTCACCATCATTTTCTCACTTTCCATCTCAATTCCCCCAGGGTCACCAGGATTCCCCCCTTGTGGTGATTTATCATCGCTAAAGCGAGGGGAGTGTCTATCTAAAGTGACAGTGGGTAGGTACTCTCGTAGTTGTCTCACTCTTATGGTTTGGGTCGGGCTTTGCCCAATCTACAATTTGTGTGATAACATGATGCAAGGTATTAATGGTCAAAGTGAGTGAATAATGGGAAATGCACTAAGTTCCCACAATATATTTGCATGTTCCCAAATTGACACTTGTCATGTTAGGAACTACTTTGGGCCCACTTTGCCCCCCACTTGGGTAATATGTTCCTCATCATTAGGAACTTAGGTAAACATATCATATACCTTAAACATTAGGAAATATTATTATAATATTTTCTTGGCTTAAGCCCCCTTGACTTAGCCCCTCTTCGTATACCCTTATCCCCCTTTTCCTTCTAGTGGATTTTAGCCCCCCATACTCTTTTTGTCTAGTTGGTCTGCAGTAGCGATGCATTTTATTAATAACATCGAGTGTGATTACATATTACAAATATAGGCTCATTGGCCTTTTGTCATCTAGGATATCCAGCCTAATAACCAAACAGATATACACATGCACTCTGGCCTCAAAAAAAATATACAAAGGCACTCTAGCCCCAAAATATCCTAGCTCACCAACCTATATGTTCATTTACAACTGGGGTTCGACATAGGAGTATAAAACTCCCCCTCAGAGTGATTCATTTGAGATCCAATGACTGAGATCTCGTGAAAGACTCCCCACGAGATCTATGATCCTTGGACTCCCCAATCGTTGGACTCCTATCCTGATCCTTTGCTAAGACCTCCGACGAACCTTACTTTGATACACTAGTATTTGGATCCAATGGTCCAGAATTGATCCTAGCCACACTCTGAAAGATCAACAATCCTCGTTGACTCAGAGTTTATTCATCAGAGTCTTAACTCATTTCCCCATCTGGTCACTCTGATGGAAATACCATCTGATCAACAATCCATATCTGTTTGCTTCACCGACTCAACGACTACGAACCTCCCCATCTTAAAACACTAGTTTCCTTCAGGGTATTAGTCTGAATCATGACTTAAGTGGGTCATGGTTCCTTCTAGGTCTTTTCTAAGGTTCTACCAACTCTTAAGATCTTGAAATTTCACTCTTAAACAAACTAAGGCATTCTCACTTCACATGAGTTGAAGATTTCCATATCTTGCAAGCTTTCTACCTAAGACATGTGACTCTTTTAGGACTTAAGATTCCTCCTCTGACACAGGGCTCTCCTAAACACCAGGGCACTCCTGTCATTTTCCAAATGAAGGATTTGTCCATATCCTGTAAAATTTCTTCTCTAGAGTAAGGGATTTCGGGGGTATGAAACTCTTAGAGTCTACACAAAGACCCTCCCCACTCACTAAGATATCTCTCTGTCAATTTCAAGATGAATATTTTCTTCATATCTTGCAAGCTTTCCATGCAAATCCTTGCAGTTCTCATAGGGATACACCCTTGATACAGGAGCATCGCTATCAAATCAAGAAAAGTGGAGGTGGAAGCAAACTCGACACTTGATGCATTGAAAGAACCAAACCAACTCTTAACCAGCTTGGTAGCGGTGTGGAGATCTTTTTGAATCTCTCGTTAATTGATTAGTTGTATGTAAATTCGGGCCACTGTTTTGAATTGACGGATTATTGTAAATCCTTACACGACTGTAATATATTACAGGTGTAGGATATTAGCTCGTATGAGTCATTAGGTTGCATTAATTAAGCTGATTAGGTAACCGTTGGAGTAGAAGGTGATATAATTTATATAGGAGGAAGATGAGCGAGGAAGCTCTGGGTCCTTAGATAAGTTTTCTAATTGTAATGATTGTAAGAGATAGAGGTGTAATCATGTTTTTTTTGGAATGAATAGAACAGAGGAAGTTGATCCAATTGTGCAATGTTGATACTGTTTACAAGTTTACTGTTGTTATGAATTTTGTGGATGTATGATGTTCATGGTGAATGGATGAATTTATGAAGAATTGAATAAGTTTCAATTGTTTCTCTTATGTAAGTTATGTAAGGAGTGCATATTGAACGCAAGGAGTGTGTGCAAAAGAGTCTTTTTTGACTTGAAGTTGAGAAGAGATAGCATGGAAATTTTGTATGTAGAGTGTGCATATTAAGCACAAGGAGTGCGTAGGCGAAGTCTTTGACTTGGAGAAATAACTCGGGTTTTTCTTGCAAGAAAGTGCAGAGGTCGGTTGCAAGGAGTGTAGAGGACCAGAAATCGACTAAGTGTCGAAGAAATCTTTCAGAAGAAGAATTTGTGAAGGTTGGGCAAGGTGAAGGGTGAAGACCTATCCAAGAGGAGCCAAATTATTTCAGACCGTTGGATTTAGGAAACGTGCACGAACTTTAAACTATGTGTATGCATAGGAGGAGAGATCGCCAAAGTTTCGAAGGAGACAAGGGTCTTTGATTTAAGGAGAACACGTGTCAACAGATTGGGAGATCCGGGTAAATTACAATTGGGTTTCAATTGAGAATTGATATTTTTGAAACCCGAAGACCTGAAGGAGATCTGAACCATCTAATCTAGAAGGGTACGTGGCGATATATTATGAACTCCAGAGAAATCACTTCGAGATTTTCAGATTGAGACTTGAAACTCTTGAAGCCCGGAGAGCCGAAATAAATGTCGACCATTGGATAGTCTGAAGTAAATTATAGCCATTTGATTCGGGAGGACATGCGGTAAGAATCCGTGCATTTTGAAGGAAAGCAAAGGTTGAAAGTCAAAACTCCTAAAGTCAGAATCACGAAATAAATCATAGTCGTTGATTTAGAAGGGTTAAACCTAATCTGTAGATTTGGAAAGGACAGATCTGAGCCATCCGTTCAGAAGCACCATCGATATTGTGAGATCGATGATTACGAAGGATTGTGGGGATGGAAAGTGCTCGGAATTTAAAAACTTGAGAGTGGGCCACAATAGAAACCGTGGTATTGCAAATTGGACGCGCGACATTTGGTGGTGAATTGCGGGGAGAAAAGTGGATTGATCCCAAACCACTTTTGACCATGCCCACAATTGTGTGTGGACAGAACCCAAGGTCATATGCGGGAAGGAGCTAACGGAGGAGGAGCTAGCGCCTAAACACTAATCACCCAGTATTGCAAAGGGAGAGATCGCGAGTGTCATAGAACTTGCACCGAAAGACTGAAGAGACTGGTGGTTATTTACAAGCGAGACCATTAAGGTTTCAGAGAGATAATTCAACTTCGATAATTGAAGATCCTTGACCGGGAGGTCACGCAACCCAAGGAGAAGGGGGGTTGGCATAAACCCTATCCCTACACCATTCCCATGGATTCATAAGTTTAATGGGTTGTCTAATGGATAAAACATAATTACTCCATTTTACTTAGAAAGTCAATCATACATTTGTATTTCCTATTTAACCATGAAATAACAAATTTACATCCACACATTATGTTAAAAACACTTATATGATCTGTAAATGTCAACAACCACTGACTGAGAGAGGACGCCTTTCCTCCCAACCTTAGGCTATGCCACAAAGTACCTTCCTACAACATGCCACCCATGTGCCAAGCCATGATACCACAAGGGAAATGATTCAATTGGTTCTTCAGACTTAGAATGATCTAGGAAGGTTACTCTCTTTCCTCCACTGGCAACAAAAAAGGTTTCCCTCTTTCCACTGAGCTCATGACCTCCACAAGTTTATTAGGTACCCTTCCCATTGGATTTCCTCTACACAAGGAGCCCCTTCTCTTTTATACAGTCCCTCAGTGACCTCCCTTACCAGTGTCGATTTCTTTCTAGTACGTATCAAGCTGCAATCCTGATCTATAGCTCCAGTCTAGATCTAGGTCTTCTCTGTTCTAGGGTGATCATCAATCCTTTGAACAAGCTTTATATTTTATTCAAGAACAACTTTCCAACTTCTTTTTTTTCTCAAATCTGTGTAATTGAACACCTCTTGTTCAATGCACTATATGTCTTCGAGTCTGCAACTTACCCAACCTTCCAATCTCTTTGTTGCTTGTTCGTTGTTGCGACTGTTTCTCCCTCATCTCCTATCCTTTGTGCTTATAACTCTTCTTGTGTGTATGTTATCCCTCTCCCATGTGCCCTTCCCTCGTTTGTCTTCTCTCTTGCACATTGCAATATTTTTCCACCTTTGGCCTCTTCCTCTACCCAATCCTTGGGATTCCTGTGACTTCTGTCAGAAGCAATCTCTAGTCAAGAATCTAAGTTTTTGAAGGGGAAATCCAGGGATGTACTTCTGTCAGGTTTTTGAGTTGACCCTTGCCTCTTCAAGAGATCAAATCTGTCAACAATATTAACTGCTTCAACCACCAATCTTGTCTCTTCATAACTGCTTGCATGGCTCCATGCAGGTTCAAGTACGTTGGCAGGTGTGTATTTATGTTTTGCAACTATATGGAAGCTTGCTAAACAAACTTCTTGTTTTCCTAACTGAAACTTCTCAGCTTCCACCTAAGCAATTCCACTTCACCAACCATCTCTCTTCATAAATTTTGCCTAATCAATTCCCACTTGTGATATCAAGGCCAATACTCAAGGATTTTCCCTCTCAGTCAATGGTATGATGTTTTCTATTAATCAAAACATGAATACATACTTCATGATCGCATTATATGAAGTCTTAGTGTAATTACAGTCTTGGGGAAAACATGGTGTTACATTCAGACCCTTTTAAGCTTGGAGTTTTACTAAGTATGTCATATTTATGGGCATTAGAGCTTACCATAGCCCAAATCAACCTATCTTTATCTTCAATTATTTTGCCCAACCTTTTTGCTTCTATAAGGCCAGTAGTTTCAATTTGTGATTTATTTTTTAATTCCTCCTTGACTATTGTTAATGTGTCCTCATCTTTATGTTTTTTTATAACAAAAATTATGAGGTTCAAGGCTATTTTGTTACGCTCATGGTCTAACACTATGAGCTTATTCGTTTCCTCTTTGATAGGTTTGATATTTGATTTGTGTTCCACACTATTTAGGGCCAAATTGTTAGTTAAATTTTCTTCTAACTCTTTAATCTTGTCTCTAAGATTGCTATTTCTTCGACCTCTTCTTCCTTCCTTAGTGTTTTTTTCTATTTCTTGTAATCTAATCTCCATTTTCTGTAGCCGAGTCTAGTTTATTGTCTACCTGTCTTTGAATATTATCTTATGTGGATCTAAATTTATTATCAAGAATTGCTACTAACTCACTTTGAAGTTTGACTTCTCTCTCTTCTCTAGGTTTTTCTATTGATTCTATAAATTCATGCAGACTATCTAGGGTTAATTTGTTAGGCCTTCCTCTGTTAGATTTAGGTATCAACGAACCATATTCATTGTAAACCTACATTTAATTAGCGCATATGAACAAATTCACCCTAGACCTACAAAATGCATTCATCGCATCAATTCTCTCCTGCAAAATGCATTCACCACATAAAGATAAAATTCACTGCAAAAGTATATTCTTATTTTAATTCTATGACCATGTATTCACAATAGAAATAATATTCACCACCATATATATTCACCTCATAGATAATATTCACCCTATAGATATATTCACAACATCAATTCATCCCATAGATAATATTCACCACACATATCGGATCAATATATATATATATTTCCATTTATCCAACCATCTAGTAATAAATTTGTAAAAAGTTATCATCATTAATTTAAATTTTATTATTTTTTAGGATGTTGTCATTGTTTATAAAGTCTTCGGATAAATGGCAATGGCAATCGCAATCAAATAGTGATATCAAAACTTTTTAGAATCCTTAAATAACCTATCCATAATTTTTCATATTCGAAAAATAAAATCAACTAAAGAAAATCAAATGATTCATGTTCTTCCTCTTAACAAGAAGAGGAAATCTCACCACATAGATAGACGGTGCGTAACAAGATAGCCACACATTTTCTCTTTTAAGATTATGTTCACCTACCAATAAAATTGTCGGCCAATTCCGCTTAATTGTCAACGAAATCTCCGTGGCAACATGTTGGAAATTAGAAATTCCTAGAGAAATCTAGACACAAGGTACAAATCACCTCCAGCTAATGAATCCCATTGTGAATATCACATGGAGTGTACTAATTGAAAACCACTTATCAATGAATCCTAGTGGAAGAAGTCTACACATCCGCCTCTCTAATCTGAGATCATGTCTGATCCACACGGCCATTCCTATGGCCACAATTATCCTTCAATCAAATAAAGGGTAGGCAACTCCAAGACCACCATCGCCACATCTTCAAATGGATAATTCTCCTCATTATCCATTCAATTATTGCCCCTAAGTACTAGATTTAATCGCAAGTAATCCCACCCCAGGGCTTAGAAATTCGTTCCTATTTATTTCAACGGCTTCTCTTGCGTTCTATTCTCTCTTGCATCTAGAGGGGTTGTTCTGCTAAGCCTTCGGCCTTTTGTAAGGCCTTCGGCGACTTACATCAGTGAGAATCTTATTGGGTATTGCTGTGTTGGCTAGGTAATATCTAATTCGATCAAAATTATCACTTTGGTGGGGCTATCCTTGACAGAATAGCTGAATTCAGGCCCCATTTGAATTGAAGTTCCTCATTGTTTTTATGTTAACTTGATAGCTATAGTTAGTATTTCTCTGTAATTTTGGTGCTATGGCTTCTTTAACCACCATAACGGCGCAGAGAATAACAAAACCGAAAATAGATTTCAATGGCCAGATCAACAAGGCCTTGTATTCTGTACAAGGGCTCTCAAATTCTTCTCTTAACAGCCTAAAACCGAGCAGTCCAAAGCATGTGGGCAGGAAATTTCAATTGGGTATAAGGAGTCCAACCTTGAACTGTAAGAGACGTTGGGAAACAAGATCATTAGCAGACGACCTAGATGTTATTCCTGTAAAAAGCAATGATACAGTGGACCAGCAGGAAGGTGTTGGGTTCATGTCTCAGGAAACGGAGAAGCTGCCCACAAGCCAGGTGGGAGGATTCAAGCCTGAAGGAGGGCTTTCATTAGAAACTGCTGGTGCCCAAATGCAGATTGGCTCGGGTTCTCAAGTTTCTCAGGCGGATAAGGAGGAGGAGATGAAGTTTATTGACAGAGCTATCAATGCCGCCGTTGTGTTTGCTGCTGGATCTTTTGTGGTCACCAAGATGCTCACCATAGACCATGATTACTGGCATGTGAGTCTGATTCACCTCGCCCCCTTTTTCTTTAAATTTTGAAAAGTTTATCGCTGAATTGCATTTTGGATTCATCTGAGTATTTTTCTTGGAGTTAATTTTATAATTAGAAATTATGAAATTCTACATCGTCCTGATACATGCAGACCAGTTTGGCTGAGTGGAATTTAATTTGAGACTTTGTAATTAGTTCTGTAAATTCTTCTGAACATTGCTTTTGTGGTTTTCTTTTATTTGTGGATTTTACTTAATGTAGGGCATTGCATGAATTTTGTGTAGTTGGTATCGTTTACTGTTTTTTTGTCGGTTCAGTTTAATTTATTGTGATATCCTTTCTCCTCTGATAAGTTTTTTGTTTTTGTTTTGAAATAAGATATTTTGATTTTGAGCTAGCACCAGCTGCTTATGAATTTTTGAGCTGTTTAGTTACATCCCTGTGATATGTAACCATTCTCGATTCGTACTTCTTTCAGTTTTCTGTACTTAGTTTCATTTTCGGTTGTCTTCTTGGAATATGAAATCATCTTGTACAAATATTTTCATCCGCTCCAGTCTTGATCCATTTATGAGGTCTGGTCTTTTTAAAATTTGATGTGGTTTTCTTCTATGATTAGTCATGTTTCTTCATTCTATTGCAATTTCGTTTGTCTGCTCTGCTTAAGCTTAGATTGGTAACTATATTTATAGATTCCTTGGTACCTTCTCCTTTTCATTCATGGCTTGCTATGTCTAATAACCTATCTTGATTTCTGATCAGTGGTCCATGGCTCCTTTGCTGCTAAATTCAATGGCATTTCCATACATATTATAATTGCTGTACCTTTCCTAGAGAATGCGACTTCAGTTGTTCAATTTCATCTATAAATATTGTTTGTTTTACAAATTTTTTTCGTTCCATGACTATTTAGCGATTGAATATTACCTTCAAGTTTGAATGTTACTCTGCTGATTCTCATAGCATAGGTCATCTATTGGGTATTTAGTACTTTTTCTTTTGTTATACAGTCGTGTTGTGTCGATTGCATTTGAGTTCCTAGTAATTTGCAATAATATTTATGGGATTCTATAAACATTTATTGTTTCTGCTTTATTACTTTCTTTTCTGATTGGTGCTCATTCTTGCTCTTGACATCCATCCTGATTCCTTTTTTGTGCTTGTTTATCACCCGATAGCCCAGTAATGGCACTTGTTTCATGGCTAATTTCCTCAACAATGGGTGCAGCATATAATGATTTTGATAGGGATTGCCCCTCTTTTTATAAGTATGAAAACTGCGATCTGGAAAATGGTTTCTTTGATTATATAAAATTCTAGATGTAAAATTCTGTATTTTCTTATCTGAGGAAAAGGAGCTGCTGTGTGTAGAATTCTTTAGTTGTAAAACATCAAAACTTCTTTTGTTTTTGGGAGTCTGTTGTCAAGTTATGTTTAAGGGGGAGTCTAATGCGTTGGAAGCTGTGGAAGCTGGTGATAGTTAATAGTTTTAGCGGATGTAATTAAGGGGGAGTGTTAAGTAAAATAATTACATCCTTACTTAACTAGTTAATTAATTGTTTACGGTTACAGGAGTTGGTAACTCCGTAACTTCTTGTAACTATATATGTAATTGTATATGTTCATATTAATACTACACACATCAATAGTGTAGTGTGTTGCATCCATTTTGTCTCTGCGTATATTTTGACATAATTCTCCGATTCAATCATCAAGCTAGCATACGAGTACACCTAACACCCTCATACCTACCCAAATGGTTAATTCCACAACTTGATGCCACATCCCTCTCATGGCCATTGCCTCAAGCTGCTCGAAACCAGGGACATGCTACATGATCACTTACTAATCTATGTAGGCCTTGTTATCGCGCACTCTGTACTTGCCCAAAGCCCAAGGCAAGTAAGGGAGATTAGCGTAACAAATAGGATATCCTATTACTGTCACCTTAATAGGAAATCCCCACTTTTTAGGGATAGGCAGAGTCTACCCTAGGGGAGGCGTCCTCGGTAACCTAAAGGGCTGGAAAATTAGGGTTATGGTCAAGATATATTTCCCCCTCTCACTCGTTACCAAAGTCACTAAGTCCGTGTCTAAAAGATGAGGTTAATGACGTGCTTGATGTACCTGCCCGGAACAAGACAATATAGCATGCATATACAATGATTCATGTTATCACACAATCTGTACTTGCCCAAAGCCCAAGGCAAGTAAGGGATATTGGTGTAACAAACAAGATATCCTATCACTGTCACCTTAATAGGAAATCCCCACTTTTTAGTTACGCCAATCTCCCTTGCCTTGGGCTTTGGGCAAGTACAGATTGTGCGATAACAGGCCTGACTCAACAGGACTTACAAAACATAGGGAACACAACTTGCCTATGGCAAAGCTCACAACTTGGACCAAAAACCTTAGACCAAAAACTTACTTGGGTGTCGGGTACAACTGAGCATGCACCCCAAATTACAACATTTCATCTCATTACTATATTTCATGTTCTCATTACAACATTTCATGTATTTAGGGAAGTCATCTCATTTTCTGATTCTTGTATTTGCCGGTGACTCAAAAAACCAAAATTTAACCAATTTTTTTGTTGTTGTTGCATTCAATCTCTGCTTCCTTCTTCGCTCCACTTTTTCTTTATGTCTTTGCGCATGTCTGCATATCTTCCTTCTTCACGACTTTTGGCTTCTCCAAATCGCAACTGTCAATTACACATATATCTTCTCTCTTCAATAGCAGCTCTTCTCTGAGTTAACGCATCTCGTGCGCTTCAACGACTCCATGGATCTCTTCCGCCAGGTCCTTCTTCGTCTGACTCCTTTTCTGGATGGACGGACGGACAAAACCGTTATTGTCTGGTTCCTTTTCTCCTGTGTGTCTCTTCATTCTTTGACGAACCACAAAAATCCTTCTCGCTGCTGTAACCTCTGATCTCGCTCTGGGTCAGCTTCTAGTTTTGAACTCGACATGCACAACCAGTGTTCCTGTAAGCAACTCGCCAACAGTAGCGTCGATGCTCCTAATCTTCACGATTTTTAATTGGCAGACGTTACCAAAATCGTTCCAAGTTTTGGTGACAACCTCTAGCGGCTCATGGCTCAGTTCCGCTCTTCCGCTCCATAACACCTGCCTTGCAAAATTCGATCAACACTCGACCTTTCTTTTTTCTTTGTTCGTTGAACCCTTGGCCCGACACAGAAAAACCTCATCAACCTTCACACCTCACGATCTGCTCTACAAACGGATAACTGGCTCTTTCTCTGCGCGCAAAATGACCAGCAAATGCAAACCAGTGGCATATGAACATATACAGTTACATATATAGTTACAAGAAGTTATGGAGTTACCAACTCCTGTAACCGTAAACAACTAATTAACTAGTTAAGTAAGGATGTAATTATTTTCCTTAACATCTGTAATCAATATTGTTTTTTCCTCACCAATGGAAGAGGTGAATATGTGCATAAAAAACTGAATTAAAGAAAGGATGCATTGCATAGAAAGCCACAAAAGACAAAAGTTCTTCAGTTTTGGGAAAATGACAAATGAATTTCTCTCTTCTTAAATGAAACTTCAAAATCAAATAATTACAGAAAACAAGATGCCATGGGTAAACCGTAAAAGTATGACAGTGCAAAAGTCCACAGTTTGTCATCCTTGTAGGGGGGCATTTCATTTTTCCTTTAAGACGAGATATAAAGCATAAGAGTTCAAAAACGGAGAGACTCTGCATTTAGAAGTGAACATTTGAACTTTGTAAATAGGTAAAGTTTGTGCTTCTTATGAGAAACAAGGAGTTTTTCTTTTCATGAAGAATAAGAGATTCAAAATACATTAAAAATTAGGATGAAAGGGGATGCCTTGTATAGGAGTCATTATGATTGGATACCAAAGATTCTTTTATTTTCAAGACTTTTCTAATGTGAGGTAAGATTTGAAATGCAAAAATAAAGTAGGGAGAAAAAACAGATACTATGCACACAATATGCAGTTCCTCGTAATACAGCACTCTTTCTCTTACAAGACCACTTTCTTTTTAGTGTCATACACACAGAGACTAGCATGGGCCTATAATAAATGATTTCCATGATAACATTTTATGAATGTTATTTTCAAATCCTTATATATCATGTATTACTTTCTTGATAGTATGTTCTTATCTACTTCTCCCCCTCCAAAAGGCTTCTTATTTTACTGGGTCAAAAGTTAAGAATTAAGTATTTCTACCTATTTGATGTGCTAGGGCTGATTAAGTTGATCAAATTTTCATAGGTGTTACTTTCTTGGGCATAAATATAATTCAGGATATGACATTTTAAAATTTGGCTTGGCTCCTAGCCAGCAAGAATATGGAGGGCCCCACACACACAATTTTTCTTTTGTGGATGAACATGTTCGTATGCATATGTGTACCTGCATGTAGCAGTCCATCCACTTGACAAGTGCCCTCTCCCATGCATGCATATAGAATGACTAGGATAACTGTAAAACGATATTAAAATAGTGTTCAAATGATATTAGAATGATATGCATATAATTAAAGAATGATATGCATATAATTAAAGAATGATATGTTAATTTTGATAACTTAAGAATGTTATAGCAGTTTTTGCCATGATGTCTTACGGTGTTTGCATCTGTGAGGTATGTATATGTGTGTCTGTGTATGTATGTGCACATGCAGCGTTTGCAACAAAATGTCATGGCGTGTAGTGAAATTTTTAGAGAGAGAAGACCAATTAGCACCTTATTTTAGCAAATTTGATGTACTCAACACATGTTGATAAAATGTCACAGACTAAGATGCATGCATAAAGTAAAAATGAGTTCCAATTTGTATAAGGAATGACAAAAATATCTGATGAAACCTGTGAAAACGTTTCTTTTACAACAAAATCCTAGATACAAGTTACATTTCTAGAAAACAGTGTTTCAGTGCAACTGTGTGGTTCAATAATGGAATTTTGGTTCACAGTCAAATAGCATCCTTACTGATATGCATGCTGGAGTTCTTAATGGATCTGCTACTCTCTAGAGCTTGTGTAGGTGAAGTATTGAAGGACTGTTCCAAATGATGGTTATGTGTCTTAGGGTGGATCTCTCCAGGCAGTTATGTTAATTCTAACTTGCATGAATCATGCAAGAAATGAATCATTTGGGATTTTTTACCTGTAACCTACTCTAGAATACAGCCCTTATATTTTATGAGATGCCAATCACTTCAAATTTGAATATTGGTGTCCCAACTTGAAATCTGTAGGAAGAGGTGTATGAAATGTAAGACATCCACATATAAGTTCTAGTTATGAGAGTTGCAATGAACAAGCAAAATGTTTCTATAAGAGGTATACTATTGAGGATGAAATAAATTGCATGGCTGATAGGCACCTTAAAGTTTCAGAGTTGCATCTTTTAGAAAGTTGAATGGGAAAAGTAGAAGAGTACATCATCCAAATAACTTTAATTCTGAATTTAGTGTTGGAGCATTGGGGTCAAAATTAAAAATTTGGCCACAAACACACTTCCAAAGAGGAAATAAACTCAGAGCTTATTATTACTGAAAACAGAAAGGCTCGTATTCAGAAATACTTTGTTCTTCAATTGCTTTAATGGAGTATAAATTTTGTTCATGTTCTTGTTGTCCTTTAGGTTGGTGAGATATGTACGAGGCCTTGAGGGATGTTTGACATTATGGATCTACTAATGGGTTTAGTAGAACTCCGACAATGTGGCATTAGTGAGAAAACACATCTTTGAAAGTTTCTACATAATTATTGATGACCATGTTTCTTTGGAGATTCTAGAGCTCTTTCATATTAGTGGTGTGTTCCTAGTTTCATCGCAAAGTTGCGGTAAGGAAGTTAGTATTTCCATGCTTTCTCTACACTCCAGAAGATACTGTAATCTGTTTAGCTGTTAAAAAGTATTTTGCAATGTCAGTCCAAACATGTTTAAAATTTTTATATAGTATGTTATTTCAGTTCTATAACTATATTCCAAAAGAGCAAGATGACTCCTAACATTTTTTATAGGCATTTAAGTTATGCCTGTAAGGTACCTAGGGAGGATAAGTAATATAATATTAGGTACCTGGGAGGTACCCAAGGGGGATAATTAATGTAATGTGACCATAATCATGGAATAGGCCCACTAGGTAGTTAGAGGGAATAATAATGAGGGGTAGTTGGCATAGTCCCCAAGGTATACTTACAAGAAAGTATATATACATGAGTATCATTATATCGTATATGTTGAGGATTATATTGGAGCAAGCATGGCTTGTGGAGTGATTCCTTCCATAAGGAGTAATTGATGGTGTTACCCTACCTTAAGGGTTCTCTCTATATTCTTGTGTTGACCATTGGATACATTTTACTATTCTGAAGTTAAGGGTTTATCTTTCATCTTTTATCTTAAGTTAGGGGTTTATCTTTCATCTACTAAGATCACTAAAATGTCTGTTGTTTTCTGTCTCATAAAACATTGTTTGATGGTCTGCTTTGCTTCCTCAAATTAGATATTTCAACATTCTAACTGATTTGATACCCTTGTTGTCAGGGCTGGACCCTCTATGAGATTGTCAGATATGCACCCGTGCATAATTGGACTGCTTATGAAGAGGCCTTGAAAACCAATCCTGTTTTGGCAAAGATGGTGATAAGTGGGGCTGTTTATTCCTTGGGAGATTGGATTGCTCAGGTAACACATTATAAATATATTTGCATCTTGACTGACAAGCAGAAGGAATTCTGTAATTGGTGCATTCTTCATATCAAACAGATCGCATTGTAGACATACATATTACAGACTATTAATTATCTTGATGGATTGGCAGTGCTATGAAGGCAAGCAGCTTTTTGAATTCAATCGAATCCGGATGTTCAGATCTGGCCTTGTTGGGTTTTCCCTTCATGGCTCTTTGTCGCATTATTATTACCAACTTTGTGAGGTAAGACCTACTTCCATCTTTTGACATTCTCACCAGGTGGCACTTCTTTTAGTTTGAATCCTTGTTTTGGTCCCATACAAACAGGTGCTTACAACCATTTATGGTTATACAGGCTCTTTTCCCTTTCCAGGGTTGGTGGGTAGTTCCTGCAAAAGTGGCATTTGACCAAACTATATGGGCTGCAGTCTGGAACAGTATTTATTTTACAGTATTGGGTTTACTGCGGTTTGAGTCACCGGCCAATATTTTTGGAGAATTGAAAGCTACCTTTTGGCCGCTTTTGACAGTAAGTGATAAACTTTTTCCTTAAGTACAAGTCAGTGGATATTGTCTAGTATTCTTGCCTAAGAAGCCTATTACCCTCTTTGGCATGCTGCCTACAGGTTTAGAATATATATTACTATTATTGTAGCCACTGTTATTTCTTGTCTTGAAAGGTTAATACAGTGACACACATTTTGTGTCATTTGTTAAGGTGGAGCTGAAAATGCTTTGTTTGTTTGACAGGCAGGTTGGAAGTTGTGGCCTTTTGCACACTTGATAACATATGGTGTTGTACCTGTGGAACAAAGGTTACTATGGGTGGATTGTGTTGAACTTATCTGGGTTACCATCCTATCAACGTAAGCTTCTAGTGTCATTTATGAATAAAACAAGCATTTTTCCTTTTTCGAAACCTATTAGAAGGTTTGATAAATAATGCTCATTGAGTCCACTGTTTGCAGTTATTCTAATGAGAAATCAGAAGCCAGAAATCTAGAAGCCTCGCCTGAAGGGAAATCTGACTCTGTTTCGAAATCTTCATCAGATGTCTCTAAGGTATTCGGCTTGTGTTATTCACTGTCTAGTTAACCCTTCCTTTCTCTTGTTGTTTCTTATATAAATTATATTCAATGTTTTTTATGCCCTTTACTTGTTATTGATTAGGGACAGAGATAATGATGCCATTGTGGGAGACAGCACTTGATGTAAATTATGCAGATCTTAGGTGGAGAGTTCCATGTGGAGTTCGGGCAATTCAGATGCCTGCTTAATGAACAGCATAAATATGGATGATTTTGCATATATTATGCTCGAAGGGTCTCATTCCTGTCACAGTATTTTCCCTGTACCCTAACCGTTAGAAAATAATATTTTCTCTTAGCAGAGTTCCCGAACAAACCTATTTTTGTAGTTACACTGCTGATAAAGATATCCAATTTATCTTCAAGATCTCAGACTATCATCTTTCATGTTGGTATTATTCTTGGCTGAATGTTAGTTAAATCTTGTATATGTCAATTTTGTGGATACATGCTCAGACGCACACTTTTGACACTTGGACCATAATATCAGCTATATCATTTCTTACAGACTAGATGAGTGTAAATAGACCTGGAGGGGGATCTTTGAGAAGCTCAGTGAGGTAACATTTGTTGAAGATAGATGGTAATTCCTGCCTTTAGGAGTCCTCTTAAAGATGAGGAATGATGTTAATACAGTTTATGAAGAAATAGAACTTGTTAGAAGTTATTAATGTTTGAAATACGGTCCCCTACAGTTACACATTCAGTAGATACGAGTCAGGGATTTGGTTTAATGCTGTCCTTGGTGGAGGAACTGTAACGTTTGAATATGCAACTTATACGATGCTCGTAAAGTTTCATAGTGGTATTTTCTGTTCAAGGACATTGTCTCCTGGGCCATAAAATTTGGTTTTATGAATAGCATCTCCTTTTGTTCATTTTGGCACTATGCTTGAGCATTTTCTGGCACTACAAATTGATACTATCCTTTTGGACGTACTGCTTGGGCTGTAAACTTTCGACAATTTCAAGCTTTCATTGTTGACCAGTAGATTTCTAAAGATACAACCATCAAGGTAGCTGAAATTTGGGGCATCAGATACATCAATTATACAATGTTATAAATTATAATATTAAATATACCTACTTTTCTCCACTCTCTCCACTTTCCATGCACTTGTTAGGTGCCCATGTTCTCTTCGAGGTTCGCAGGGTCCATATTGGCGTGCCCACGTTCTCTCCGAGGTTTGCAAGGTCCATATTGGTTATGTATAATAATGAATAGTATTTGTAACTTGGGACATGTTCCAAATTGTCTTCTCTTTAGTGAGGATGAACCAAAAAAAGCTGATTATCTCACCTCTGCCCATGAGGAAATGATAGGCCCAACCCCCATTTAAGGCATCGACTGATTGGAAGGGGAAGTCATTAGCCTGATTGTGTTTTATGGCAATATTACAAGATTATGAAACATGAATGAAAATGTATAATAAGGGATATGATTAGAGTTTAAGAATACATTTTGATTTTAGTTGTTGATTGAATTGAATGGTAATTTAAAATTATATAAATGATATGTGTAAACTTGCAAGATTATGAAACATGAATGAAAGGGATATGATTGTAGTTCAGGAATACATTCTAATTTTATTTATTGGTTGAATTGATAGGTAATTGGAGTCCTTGCCTTCTCATGTAATTTGTGTTCATCAATTTAATAAAGTTATACAAATGTTATGTTAAAGCTTAAAAACGTGAATAAAAATTTGAAAAAAGAAAAAAGGGAAATGGTTATATATATATATATATATATATATATATATAATATATAAAAATGTATTATATTTTTATGTTATAATATAGCATGGTTGATGTATGTTTTTAATAGGAATAACTAAAATTTTGTTAAGATCATAGAACAATCTAAGGTCAATATTCACGTGATACATTTTAAGGAAGGTTTTTTTTGGCTATGTAGCTACAAGATATTGTTATCTATTTTTTTCAAAATCTCTAGAAAGTTGCACACGGTCTTCATAAATCACCAATTAGGTAGAGATTTGCACATGGTCTTCATAAAGCACCTATTGGGTATTCATTTAGTGCCATTTTGAGCATGGTTTAAGAGTAATTTTTTTAAACCGTGTGTCAAATATAGGTCTCTATATAAACACAATTTTAATCATACCTTAATCAACTCATCAAGACACTTGTCATGCATCAAGAATGCATAGCTTGAATACTAGCACTCCAATGAGATGCTTCGTGGGGTTTAAAGGCAAGTTTTGGAATGTCTACCAATATTTATGCTTTTGGCACTACAAACTACATCTCCTCGATCTATTGTAATCCATAAACAATAAGGAAGTTTGGTTCATAAAATAAATTGTTCTCCTTTTCTAGATGTGTGGGCGTGAAGATTCCTATCGAAATACTAGCACACTCATAATGCAATGCAGTCACTATCAAGTATTTATGTGACTTCAATAATGGTCCTAGGGTACCAATAACCATTATGGCACAATAATGTTCTTATTGAAACCATTGAGATCTATGTGCTATGATTTCATTGATCTCCGATGGTATGTACGGTGTCTATATTGTTGGTGGAAGATGTCCAATGTCTGTGTTGTTGGTGGAAGACAGGGCATAGTCATTGTGTTTGCCATAGCATCACTCTCATTCTTCCAACTTCAACACCTTAGAATGCCTATGGTCATGTAGGGCATGTCATCACAAATATGGGCACAAATGTTGTGCGAGGATTATATTGTAGACAAAGTTGTTGGAGCTTGTAAGAACAAGTTGCATCAAAGAACAACAGAAGCAAGATTGATTCCATTGAAACAAGCATCCATAATTGTTTATGGGATTTTTCCCTTGTGACCTTGGGTCATGCCACAGCAGAGCGAGATTATATGTAAAAGACAAAACCTACCCTCACACACAACAATGCCATAAGAAAATAACTACTTTGAGGAGAGAAGGAGAGAAAGAGAGAAGGAGAGGCCTCACACTTTGTATCCTACATTTGATGTAGATCCTCACTCTCCACCTTTGATTCGCTCATGATCTCTATTGGTATCAACGTGCAAAAAGAGACCAAGTCTATGTTGCAACAAAGTAGTTATGAATTCAAATCATACATATAATGTGCAAAAATTCAAGTATATGAAGTAAACTAACATATATCAATAATTGAATCAATTTACACATGTATGGAGGGAAAGATAACTCTTTTATTGAAAACAGTATAAGTAGGTAGTTACAACCTGATTCTAACCGTCGGCATTGCCTCGAAGCCAACCACCCAGGTTCTTCCACTGGTCCTTCAAACATCAACTCAGCACGATGGCTCTTCCTCGGACGACTTAAAAGGGATAGAAACACACCCTACAACCACATATGGGAGAGGAAGGAATGTTGGAAAACAAGTTCCAGATTAGGGGGATGCTACTTAGAGGATCAAGGAAAAAAGGGGAGCTTGCAAATTCGTTAGCATAATCTTGCACTTAGGTTATCCCCCTCATCCATGCACTCAAAGGTGCCTTTATACCATCCTCAAGGGGTTGGGGTGGTTGAATTCCGTTGTGTACGGTCCAAGGGAAGTTTGGGAATGAGACCTGTTGACCACCTATTCAACTAGGGGGTCAACTCCATGTGCCATGAAGATATGCATCATCAGATGCAAGTATGTTGAAGACAGTTTGGTTCTACTGGGCATTTTATGCCCCCAGCACAAAATTTTGTAAACGAAATTTTCGCACCCCTGCGTGGGTTAATAATGTAATAGGTCTGCATGGATCATAGTTAGGTCAAGTACCTTGGGATGTTTTCATTGGGAGAGTTCTTTTCATCGAGGGTTTTTTTATTCTCAGGTTGTCAATTGGGCTTTTCAGCCTGGTTGATTTCCCTTGAGTTTTTCCTTCACACTTGCAATAATTCCTCCAAAGTGGTGAACGACGTTTTAATGGTCTCATCCTTTGGTAGCTTTTGTTTAGGAATGATGTAAATGACCATGTTAGACATTGTAGAAAGTTTCGCGGAATTTCGTCGAGTCTAGATAGGTTTTTTT
>JZKD02S1827859.1:49771-64952 GCA_000966675.3 Picea glauca | reverse complement strand
TGGGATAGTCTCAAGAAGGGGTTTTCCATCAAGATCTTCTCACACTTCTTACTTCTTATAATCTGATATTTTTCTGTTCATATCCATTATATTGCTATAGTTAACCATCTTAGATAGGTCAATAATTTCAAACTTTAATTGGAGATTTTTTGTGTGAAAAATTTCTACATAAAAACCAGAAATTTTTCTTAGCTTTGTTGTGTTGTGCAACATTTCCAGCAAGCATTTGCTTGCTGGTTTTTGTAGGTTCTTACCAGAAACAAGGGGATATGCTGCTCAAATCCATCCATACAACACTTCAAAAGCTTTCACACTAGTTGGGTAATTTTTCTCTTCTCTTTCTCATCTTTTCTAGCATTGTAGCAAGCCCCCGAGAAGTTCCCTTGAGGCTTGCATTCTATTGTATAGTTTCAGCCTTGTATTTCTTCATTGCGAGCTTTTGTTGCCTACACTTTGGGAGAGAGATTGGCTCAGCCAACCCCCCAAAATCGTTGGGCTAGGACTTAGTTTATTTCATTCATTTGTTGTTCTTTTGCCTCACTTGTCATTAGGACAAGGTTGTGTGGCTAGGGCTGCAATAATAATTGTTAGTAATTCTTTTACAACCCTCTTTGGCACAATATTGGTAGGCTTGACCTCCGCCTTGTGCCATTGTGAGTGGTTTATTGCTATTTTATTTCCAAGTTTTTGCTTACATAATTGCCTACACCTTAGAAGAGTAACCCCCAAAATCGTATGGCTAGGATGTTAGTGATGTGTTGATGGTTTATATGGTTTAAATGGATTAAAATGCTCTAGGGTAACCATCACATGTTATATCATCTTAGTTTAAGCCCTTAAGGCATACTTCCATTTACATGCTTTAGTTTTATTTTTGCAAATATTTCACTCTCTAGCATGGTATTTCAAATGGAGTAGATTACATGGTTAAATAATATGTCTTGAAGGAATCTTTTATTTCTTGGGCACACATAACTCTCATGCTTTCATTTGGTTTTGATATGTAAATGGTGTAGGAATTAGCTTTCATTTTCAGCAAGTATCTTGTCTTAAGCATGCTAACTCACATGGAATAGCTTATGTGTTTGAATGGTTAAAATCTCAAGTGTTGTTCCATTTGGCAAACTGTTCTTGCCCCTTTCATAACATTTTCTTACATATCTTGTACATGCTATTGGTTATCAAATGGTGATGTGAATGTTCTCTTTTTCTAGCTTTCAATTCATGCTTTAGATGTAGTGTTAGTCTTCAATTTCATAATTTGCAAAACACTTCACAACAGTCATTTACAGTTTCGGTTTTGGGCATAATTCATCATTTTTGGGCACTTAAAACTCATCTAAAACACTCATAACACACTTTAAGGCTTACCCATAAGTCATAATAATATTTTAGACCAAGTAGGACACTTAATTCCACCATCTAAAACGGGTTTGAGGAAAACAACGGAGGGTGTAGACAGGGGATTGTCTCACGGCGGACAGGATGTGTCCTCTCCGAGAAGTACTCTTATTTTAGGGCTGATCGTGAAAGCTAGGGTGGGCCTCGTTGCCTTACTATCTTGAGCATCCGGCAGTTATTTGACAATAGGAGGAGGATGAGTAAGGTTTGACACTTACTTAGGAGGACAAGTAAAATTTATCAAATCTTTAAACAACTCTTAACCACTTAGTCTTCTAGACAATCTTTACTTGGGTATATCTTATGATGGTTGTTTAGAATAATACATTGYAAGCACATGTACATCTCTTATCTTTCATGCAAATGTGGTTAAGTTTCTAAGTGTTAAATCTTTTGATTTAGGAGAGCATTTATCWTTYAAGTGTTTATATCTTTCAATTTATGCTCTTTGTGGTGTGATTCAAGAAGAAGTTGCGCATCCCATTTGGAGGCATCATCTTGTTGAGTCTTGAGTGCTTTAGTGGTTGCCATTGAAAAGTAGTCCAATAGAGTAAGTGCTATTGGGGCATGCTTGGCTTTATGTGAATGATCTCAATGTTTTGATATCTTTTGGATTCTCACATTTAAGCATTGTTAATCTTGTCTATTTGTATCTTGTGTAATTGTTGTAATATCTCTCTTTCATTATTGTGAGTACTTGTATCTTGGTTGTGGATAATTGTAACTTTACTTTACTTGTAATCCTTATTGTAATTAAACTCCCTCAAACTTAGTTGACCCCTTGCCCAACCTTTAGGTACTAGTCTTAGTTGACTTAGGGAAGGGTTTGCTTGTCATTGAAAGTCTTGCACTTTGCATTTGCTGCCTTAGCATCATAGGTTAGTTCTCCCCTTAACCTTTAACAAATTAAAACCAACTCCTAGAACTTCAAAGTTAAATCACATCTAATAACTAGGGTCTATCCCCCTTGGCTTCCCTAGGAGTAAGCATAGAAGGAAGAGGTTCCAGTCAAGGTGACAATGTGGACTGTGAACCTAGGCATTGTGCCTCCAAGGACACACTAAGTGAGTTAGACTTTGCTCACGTTTGCAAGTGTGTATTAGGACGGCAACAAGCCCAACCAAAAACTCCACCCGAAAATGTGGAATATTTTTTTTTTCATATTTTTTTTAGGGAATCCGCAAGTTGCAAACTAGCAAGGTGTGGATATCCGCGGTTTGTACACGGGTGACCCATGGATGGCAACAAAAATGTTGTTTTTTAGATGAGTTTGATGAAGAAAGATGGGATTTAAGTTTGCAAGCTAGGGAAAAGGGCTAGGCCATCTCACAAATGCAATTGATGTGGCAATTTGTGGTATAACAATAATGTGTCGAATCATGCACTGTGCAGTGAGTTTACTGTAAATTGTGCCTAGTCACTACTAGATTTGGATACAAATTCTGGCATTGGACCAATGTTAGTGTTGTCAGAGCAATGCTGAAAATAAGCATGTTTCAACATTGGTTTGGTAATGACAGTATTATGACATCAATTCAGAGGAATCAGTTAGATTTTGGTCTACCGACACTCTGTTAGGCCATGTGGTAGTGCTTCATGACTTCAATTTTTCTTTATTGACATCAAAATTCTGAGGTCCTTACTATACTAAGGACGTCAGTGGGACATTCAAATTTTGACATCCATTGTCGTTGGGGACGTCAATATGTTAATGTCCGAGGCCTTTCTTTTTAAATATTGTAATATTTCCTTATGTTGTCTCCTATATAGGAGAATAACAAAGAGAAGAAAACATTGGGCAAGTTAAGCTGGATTGCAATATGTGATCCATGTGTTTGTATGCAAGGGTGTTCGTATTTTCTGGAGTCTTCAACCCTATATCCATGCAATCAATTTGATGATACATAAGCAAATGGAGCATTGTATAAATATTCATTGGTAAAGCGTGATTGATTCACGCTTTGTAACATAATAATGGATACATTCAAACATGGCAGTTTGATTGAAATGGATAATATATGAAATGACTTCTGTTACGATATGAGCAGTGTTCTTCAAAGACAACAATATATACATTCTTGCTTAAACTAGTTGTTTAAGAAAAACATTTATGTACTGTGCAATTCATTAAAGATAAGTTCTCTCATAATTGTACTAAACCTCTGGGAATTTACACTGCGTATTCCCCCTTGGCTTCCAATGTAGTGCACAACAAAATTTCCTCCACTTTGTAAGTTTGTAGCATGATTTCTAAATGAACCAGAGACTATTAGGAAAAGGACATTTTACTTTTAGCCATGAATAAATAGAACAAGATATGAAGGGATTTCCAAGAGAGATGGACAAAGGGAGTGCAGTGGAAATGGAAGACCTTGGAGATAGCCAAATTGGGGCACTGCTATATACTTCCTTCACACTGTAATAGTGAAGTTTTTGCAGGATTGGATCTCTGGGCGTGCTTGGACTTGATGAGTTTGTTGATGCAAAATTTGCTGGAACTCTTGGAGATCCAAGATCCTTATTTAGAGTCCCAAAGGTTACTAAAAATTCAACAACAATTTCGACAGAGTTGTTGCTACCTGAATGCTGAGTAGAGCCCCTTTCCTGTGCACATTCAGTGCTACATATCATCTCTATTTATCGTATTTTAGCACTGTGTTTCATCTGCAATTTGAGAGGACTTCTCCAAATTATTTGATAAAGGAGAAACACAGTCACCAATGCTTTTTTCCTCAGCTCCCCTTAGGGCTGACTTGAAGGTTCTACTAACACATGGAAAGAAGGTACTAGATTGCAATTTTGCTAACAAGTAGACTCCTTTCTAGATTCACAATTTATGGATGATAATCACCACTAATAGATAGCATAGAAGGAAACGGTCCTAGAGAAAATTGAGAAGAGGAAATCTTTTTGTCATCCTGAAGAGGAGATGACAACTCATAAGCATGTGCATTAACATGACCAACACTCAAGGGGAAGCCCTCCTTTGAATAAACACCATGTGGTCTACTAACGAGAGTGATTGGTAAAATTGGTATTGAAAGGTTCCGTCACTACCTCCATGTGGACAGGATCAACAGTAAGTGAATGATCAGCAAAGCTTAGTAGGCATGACATGTAATATTCTACCGTAGTCCTTCAACAAGGAGCTATCTTTATCTAAGTATTGGAAAAAGTGTGTGATCTAGCGTCAACATATTCTTCATAGGATCTAGAATGGAGGAAGACAACAGGGGACTTGGCATCATGAACAACATACTGTACATTGAGAAAAACTTCAATTTCATCTTTACTGTCTTCATCAATTCATTCACTGCAATTATTGGTTGATGAGGCTGAACCAAGAGGTGAATCAACATGCCTGCCACTAGCAAGCTCAGTTTGGATAAAATCAATAGGAATCCCTTTCATGAAAATGTTAGGATTCAACTCTTTTTCAAGGGTGGTCCCAACACACTTTGAGCTCTCAGACCAAGAAATTCACCGATCTCCCATCACGTCAACATAAATTCATTTACTTGGATTTTCAGGGAATGGACGACCTGCATAACGTATAGCCACTTGAACATTTTGCAAGTCTGGAGGTAATTACATGTCTAGGATCTACAACCTGTTCGTTCATCTAAACTAATTTTAATCCAAGTGCATCTCCAGGAAGTATAACATCACCTATATGTTTGTTCACTGGCTCATTATCTATACTAGATCTAAGAACTTCGACATTCGTTGAATCTGAGGGTAGGTTTGCACATGGCTAGATAAAAGGATTGCAATGTAAGTTTCCAACAAGAGATTTAGTGTATATTACCTGAACCTCCAATTGCACAAAGATGTATCCAGCCGATCTCTAGCCACTTTGCCAGACATCAGTGTCATTTTCTTGGGATACCCCTGCTATGGCCATTGACACTGGATCCATATCACCTATCACCTATATCCAATGTGTGGTCTCAATAGTTTCAATTATAATAGATCTATGGTTATTTTCCTTTTCTTATGTGTCTAGAGAACCACATGTTTCTTCTTTTTGTCAAAAGTGAACAATTCTAGGCATGCCACCTCATCTCCTACTAGTTGTGTCCCTTCCAAAATGTGTTGAACGATGGAATCATGTTGGCGTGATATAAGAACTCCTTCCATTGCTCCAACATTGGCAAAAAGTCCTATTCTTTCCTTTGTTTGACCTTTAGGAATTGTCTACTGTGTGGACACTACAGCGGTCTCTGAAGTTTGTGACTTCTTGAGATGACATAGTATTGTCATCTTTGGGCACCAAACCTTCTGCCTTTGTGGTGGTCATGGGAATATTTGTCCTTTTGGTTTGGGCTTCCTCAATTTCTTTCATCTTCTCAAAGACTTCCTCATAATTTAGTGCCCTTCTTTTGATTTCTTCTTTTGGATAATTTTCATGAGAGTAAGGCCACTATGTGCTCAAAATAGACCTGTGATTTGCAATGACCTTTGCTGGGTCATGCATCTTGAAGTGATCATAGTCAAACTTGTACAAGTCTATATATTCTTGCTCTTTCTTTGCTAACATATAATTCAGCAAGCAATAAATACCTATAACAATCGAGTAGGTTAGGCAAAGTTTTTTCTAGCTTGCATATAGAGCTTCATTAAATTCACCATGAATGGTCTAGTAAGCTATCTCCCTAATTATTAATCTATTTGGCACATGTTTGGGCAGCATGTGTGGTTCTTTCATGGAACCATAGACTCTCACATAGGTGGTTGACTCATCCATATAGCAGTCACCTCTGCCTTCCGAGAAATTGCATTTAGAAAGCCTAGGAGACTTTTTACCAAAGATCAACACTTACAATAGGGTTAAGAAGTGGTCACATATCTGCCCATAGACCGGAGTGTACTTGTGTTCCCACAATTCTTTGCAATACACATGGAATGGAGGCCTGCATGAGTGGTTCCAATTCTAGTTCATCCCTGGAAAGGGATTAGCCACGCATACAATGTCTAATAGGTACAAGGACATGTAAAATTCAGTTCTAACGTCGGTTAGGGTAGACTTTGTTTTTATCAGTTCATCATTCAATGTGTGTGATTGTATGGCTGCCCAGTAGAAGATTGTTCCCTTCTCAAGGATAGAGTGTAACAAAAGGACCCTTGACTCTCTGAAATGTGAGGCATCATTTTCTCCATAGAGTTCGTTGATTAGGACCACTGCATTTTTGACTGGGGGTTTAAGATTTAAGGTGGGATACCATTTGATGTCTTTGGACCTGAATTGCTTACATCCTCCCACCATTCCTTCATGATCTTGTGGTAGTTGTTCTCCTGATAAAACTTTTGGACCCAATTGTTTGTCATATATCCCTTCACATATATAGCAGGCAGGGTGTTGGTTGATGAACTATGGACGATAAAGAGTTTGAAGGATCAGTGGGGCTTTCACACCATTGAAGCAGGAGGGCAGGCCTCTTCGAAGGGGTTTGGTAGCTAGGCTTACACTACCTGCTCAAAAAACAATGCTTAACTGAGTGTGTTGTGGTGGAGAGGAGACTCGACGAGTTCGAATACTTTCACACTAACTACCGAAGGTCTATGCGAATAATTGACAGAAACAAAAGAAAACTATATTTTTTGGAATGGGTGAGTGGAGGTTATTTGAGGGGCAACTAGTGGAGTCCAAGTGAACTTGCTTCAAAACAGCTCTGAAAAAGTTAAGGTGAGTAACATGTGATTGGATGATTAAAAATAAGCCTCTAATAGGTTACAGGGCACGCGGTGTAGATGTTGTCTCCAATGAGAGCTTAAGTTCGCAATTCAGAAGCATAATGCCATGACAAGGGAAAGAGTTGTCGTGATCTTCGAAGTTTCTGGACTTTCAACATTCAAAACCTCACCTACTTTGCCTAATTCGAATTGTGTCATAAATACTCAATCGACCTCGATTGTTGGTAGGATGGTCATTGGTGATGATAGCTTTTGAAACAATGTCAATGGCCTAGATGACTAGGTCATCGGGTTTCCAGGGCGGGGATAAGCAGCATTTAAATTGACATTTTTTTAAAATTTGGTTGGAATTATGTTGAAAGTCAAAGTTCCATTATATGGTGGAAAATTTGTCTATAAAATTTTGATCAATTTTAAGACAACTTAAATTCGTGATTTTTCAAAAAAAACCATTAAACACATAAAAATTTAACTTGCCAGAGAAATAGTACCCACCGAAAAGGGGAGAATTTGATTGCCCATTATGGGAGGATTCTAAAACATGCGAGACTTTTTTTTGCTATCGGGTGATTTTGAACTATCAAATAGTTTAAGAATTTTGGTGGGATTCAAAATATCAAATAGTTTCCCATTGCTCCAAAATGATTTGAAGGTCAATCCTTGTTGTAGCGGGACCTTTAAGTATTTCAAGGAGCTTTCAAAAAGCTTGAAATAACAGTCAAATTACTACATCAATCTTCCTTGGCTTCAAATGTTGGCATGGGACCCACCTTCCTTCTTGGTCATCGAGCGAAGTGAGATTATTTGGAGAGTTTGAAACATTGCTAAGTGGAGTTTCCCTTGAACAGGTTGGAAGGGTTGATTCGAAGTGTGGGACTCAACTTGGTGTCAAGATTTGAATAAAATATGAAGTTAAGGCAAGTATGAAAAAGTGGCAAAGGAAAGCTTCTTTAATAGGGTTTGCAACTCGTTCTTTATTTTGGTTTATGTGGGGCCTTCTGCTTATTAGAATTTTGGTGGAAACAAACATCGGTCCCCGAGGGAATTTCAAATATAATTAAGAAAGGTCCACGAGCGTATATTTGAAAACAATACATCTCATTATGGAGGGGATATAAACTTTGAGACATTTCAAAATGTAATCAAGAGCAACCCATAGGTAGATCATTCAAAGGCTTATTTCAAACGTGACCTTTGGTCATATTATTATTTTTTTTAAATCTAGGGGAATGGTAATTGGATAGGATTACCTAGGCAAGGTCCAAGTTCAAATCTGGTTGGTTGTCACTATAAACCCTAGGCTAGTGCCAACAACCCACAAACCAACTAATAGCAGGAAACTTATGACGTAGGAAGGACCGAGATGTTTAGAGACACACCCGCGAGGGGGGTCCCACTCAGTGGGGTGCCTATCATTCTAGCCTTATCACAATGGGCCAAGGTCTCTTTGGGGATAGGAACATAGGGAGAGTGCAAGACCTGCCTACTAACCATTTTATCAAACCAACTCAACCTTGATCATACTTATTGGGCATTGAGACGAGTTCAAACATTGGGGTATTTTGGAAGTTCAAAATATATAAAGCTTGGAAGTCAACCATAATTGAACCTTTTAGGGTTAGGATGGATTCTCAAAGTTCGAACTAAAGTGGGCGAAAGCTTTGTCGATACTGAAGCTTGATACCTTCTTGCAAGGCGATTCCAAAATTTATTATCTTATCAATAACTCACAAGGGTCGATGGCTTAGCAGATGCCATATACCCATCCTCCTGCGTAGTCTTATTGAGATGGTGGGGAATCCTTTCTTTCCTTTTCCACTGATCTTGGCCCTTAGGGGTTTTTAATTCCTCTTCCATTTGAATAAACTCCCTTTTTGAACTATTATTGGGCTAATTCAAATGGTCCTACCTTGGTCCATTTGAACACAATACATACTCATTGTGCATTTTGAAAGATCCCATTAAGCCTCTTTCAAAGATGCGCTTAGTAGGTCATCAACCACTTTCGAAAGATACACATCGTTCCTTATTTAAATATTACCTAGATTCATCCTTTGAAGGATACATACACACACTAGGCTTTTCATCCCATTCAAAGAAATACGTCAAATAAAAAAGCGACCAATCGACCAAAGATCAAAGAAACCCTTTGAGGTAAACAACCAATTAGGCCATAACCACTACCATTTAAAGTGAACACTTCAAACTCAACAAAAGGGCCTAAAATTGCTATCAAGTTGCAAGCTCCGAATAACAATTGAACTTAGAAGCTTCAAAAGCTTGTTCAAAGGACCTTACACTAGATTGGCATTTGGCTCATGGCCACACCAATATGCACTAGGAATCAAATTGAATCTAACCCATGCCACACAATGTCAAATGCATCACATAAAGCCAAAAGGCATATCATAAATTCAAACACAATACACTAAGGCAATTCGAATTATAAAGACATGCAACCTATAAATGCAACCATCACGCGTACATAAAAACTCAATTGCTTAAGGTAATTCAAGCCAAATAAACTCCAAGGCATTTTCAAATTCACTAGAAACAAGCATCTAACTATTACAAACAGGCTAGTATGAAACATCGTACATTCATGGATCCCATTTCAATTCATACATAAGCATAACATAACTTTAGAATTATGATCATATTTCATAATAGAGATGAGATACTTATCTTTGAACAAGCTAGTCCAAGGAAATGCTACTAGTGTGTAATTTTCCACCCATCTATAGTCAATCTTTTGTGGATGCCACCCCCAAGCTAGGTTATGAGGCCACCGAGGCGAAGTAAACTAATTTAGTACATTCAAGTCACTCACCAAACCCAATTTCTTTCAAGCTCAACTAAACTATTTATCCTAAAACTCTTCAGGAAACACTCTAGCCATCCCAGCCATGTCACTCCCTTCACTACCATACACAACACAAGGAAGATCTTCCCCTTCTCTGCTCAGTAGTCCTTCATGGATCTTCTTCCCCCCAATGTTCTTTAGTGTGTGTAGAAAGAGTCCAACTTGATGCCTACCTTTAGGGTCTACTCAGTGGACTCATATCTTGGCTCTTAAGCTCAAAGTGAGCAACAATCTACAGGGAAAATGGATATGGATTCCTATCAACCCAATCTTTATGCTCCTCTACAGGCTTGTTGATCCTCAAATGTGTTAATTATTTCATAAACTCTCTCTTGTATTTTTGTTTTCCGTAGAAAATTTTCAAAATGTTGTGGGTTCATGATACCTCTTTTCTTTAGTTCAAACTTTTGTGGCCTCCAAAATACACCCTTACGTTTCACCACCTTCATTTTGCACCCATACTTAGAAACTTTTCCAAACACTTCACTACGGGTCTAAGGAATTTGCCTGATTCACTTGTTTATTACCGTGACCCTTTCGTTCGATCGATTCTTCATACTTAGACAATTTCTTAAAATTTCATCGTGCTTCACGAGACATTATGATACTTCTCTACCATACTCACCGACTCGTCATCCTTCATTAACTCTGTGATGCCTTGACACTTAGTCAGATTTTCAATCTTCACCATGGGCTGTGGTAATTTCATGGTTCTTCCATAGATACCTCTAATCCCATTGTTCTGATCCATTCTTCTACTTAGTCAATTTCTTGAAAATTTATCGTACGTCCACGAGTTCCCGCTCATTTCATTGTTTCTTCACATATTCCTAATTTCGTCCCCCCACCGTGCTCATATCCCGCCATCTCAATTCTTTGTTTCTCTGTAGTAATCCACGTCTTATCTTGTCACTCTTCCCGAAGTACATTTAATGCAAATCTCACGAAAATAACAAATGGGTTAAGTGTTAAAAGGTCATTATTAATGACGATCTTCTCGAGATAATTATTCATCAATTGGAAATTTAATTTGTATTAACGATCCTTTGAAAAGAGAGCCCCAAAGTATATTATGATAAAAAGGTTTACTTTGGTAATAACATTTTGAAAGGAATTGTACATTAATCCGCTAATTTGATTAAGTATGAAAACCAAAAGAAGAGAGAAGTTATTTGGAGATACCATCAACTTATATGGATGATAAGATCAAAGGTTTCAGTTGTCAAGAGCATACAAGTATTACTCCTCATTGTCGCCTCCAGAGAGGAGTTCAAACTAGATTTGGACGTCGGGAATCGCTATGCTAGGATGTGTTCCGGAGGTCTACAGCTTCAAAGACTCTTGGTGCATCGACACAATTCGATAAAATCAGATAATAATTCAACTGCAAGGAGAGTCCCCTATTTCTATAGCATCCTCAGTCTTCAAGAGAATGCTCAAACTCCTGGAGTTGACAATGACTTTTAAAGGGGATCAAGCCAAGGATTTTCTAAAGGAAAGAAATAGTGGATTAGAGCTTCTGCAAGAGTATCTTGAATACCCAAGAATGGTTCTGGAAGACCTTTCAAGTATTCAGGTTGATTCATTGAAAAATCCTTATCGAGAAATGACATGGTTATTTGTCAAAATAGTTGGACAAGAATCTACGACTACCATTCCCCGACTGGCTTTGTATATCTTGCATTTTGTAATTCATGAGAATATATTTTTTTATTAGGAAAATATGATCTTCGGTGAATTATCTTTTCAATTGTCAAATTTTAGAAAGAATAAAAAATTCTACATGTCCTCATATCTAATTTTTTCCATCACTTATTGTCACATTTTTCAAAGGTTTGCATTTGGATAAACAAGTCAATTGTAAAATTGACCCTGTTCAGATGTGGTACCCTACCTTATGGAAACATAAAGCGATGTATCATTTTTATAAAGTTCATAATGCATTTATTTCCTCCTTCAAAAAACTTATTTTTGGACCAAACACATCGAGAATATCTTTAGAAGCAACATTATTTTTAAATAAAAGAGGAAGCTTTGAAGCAATGGAACATTTCAGTATTATCGAGATTTATTGTTCCTGTAAAAAACCCTCATATCTCCCATATTATGTGTCAAACAATATGTTTGTTGTGGAAGTATGCAAACAGTATAGATTATGGGCCCATTTCTTTCATGAAAAGAGGAAAAAACAATTTATTCATTTGTCATGGAAAATTGGAGAGAAAATGTTGAAAAATAGTGCAAATATCAATGAATTTTCAGTTCAATTTAATCATTTTAATTTGAAGTTAGCATATGAAATCAAAGGGTTCGATCCTAACCAATTGTTTATGAAACATATGACATATATTGGCTACAGTGCCTCATTTTCCAATACATTGCTATTCAGAGAAGAAGAAGACGATAGCCAAAACGCTCAAGTATTGTCTATTGAGGATAAACAAGAGGATATTAAAACTATGGTTAGCACCACTAATCAACATAAACAATGGGGAAAATTTGTAAACGAGAGGAGTACACACTCTCCTAACCCTTCTCAGAAAAGCGACCTACCAAAACAAAAATCTTAGTCTGCAACCCATGAACAAAGGAAATATTCAATAGACAATTTTGATGATGGAGGTGATCAAACCCTCCTAAGGGAAGTCCAAGAAGACTCCATAAACTCTCAATGACCAGCGAAAGGAAAATACAAACAAGGAAGGAGGAAGTGAGGGTGCACCTGAATAAGAAATTGTTTTAAAATCATTTGCCGGAGAATCCACAGTTGGTGTCATTTTGTCAAAGCCTTCCAACAACTAAGTTGCGCCCTAATATGGGGAGAAATCAGGAGAACACGCTCAACACTTGATTGGCTATCTAAATCGGCATTCAAACTCCACCTACAGCTCGCGCGTGAGATAAGAACAGACCTCTGGACGGTTTTAGATGCCATCGCAGCTCTTAAAGCAGATAGAGAAGGACGCATAGCAGGGGAACGCCAAGCAAGTAAATTAAAGAAACTCACCGATAAAAGAGACGCTGCAAACGATGGTAACACAACAAAGGAGGATAATAAAAAGATAATTAATCTTTCCAGCCACGATTTAAACAACGAAGAGGTGAAAATATTGAAGAAAGGATTGGGTTTTGCAATTGCTCCTAAAACTATTCCCTTAGAAAACATAGTCTGCAGTATAGAAGACGGCATAAAAAACCTCAACGATGAAGACAAGGATGCTATCAGGCAGGACTGCGCCCTGATCCTCAAGAATGCAAAACCACCAAAGAATAACATCAACAAAAATAAGCATGAGGCCATAAAGAACCTCAGAAACAATAAAAACATTGTGATTCTAAAAGCCGATAAGGGTGGAGCCATGGTAGTCATGAATAGAATGGATTACAACCCCAAAATGAAAGAACATCTCACCACAACTGGTAGTTATAAAAAGTTAGAAAACAACCCAATATCCAAGGTCATCAAAGAAGTCACAAAAGCCATAAAATCTTCCAACCTAGACGAAACAATGAAGAAACGATTAACTCCACGCTGCCGAATCACCCCTAGAATATATGGACTCCCTAAGATCCACAAGGAAGGAGTTCCTATGAGACCAATTGTCAACACAATCGGTTCCCCAACCTATGAACTAGCTAAGTATATAGCAAGGATCCTAGGACCTTTAGTTGGCAAGACAGACTCATACATCAAGGATTCAAGAGACTTCGTTGAACTTATAAAAGAAGAGAAAATTGAATCAAAGGATATGCTCATCAGCTTTGATGTGGTTTCACTTTTTACTAAGATCCCGTTAAATGAGGCCATTCAAGTTATAAATGAGGTTGCAGACCCCCAAACAACGAAACTAGTAGAAGTTTTTCTAAAATCAACCTTCTTCAGCTTCCAAGGAGAGTTCTTTGAACAAACAAGTGGAGTAGCCATGGGATCCCCCTTATCCCCAATCGTAGCAAACCTCTATATGGAGAAGTTTGAGAAAATTTCCCTTGAAACATACCCCTTAAACCATCTAGGTGGAAAAGGTATGTTGATGACACCAATGTCAAGTGGCCTCATGGCAAAGAAGAACTGGACAGATTCTTTGAACACCTCAATGGCATTTCTGAGAACATAAAATTCACCATGGAACTRGAAGAAAACAATARCATACCCTTCCTAKACGTGCTTATGATTAGAWAACAAGATGGTACMTTGGGACACAAGGTCTTCAGRAAGRAAACCCACAYARACARCTACCTTCATGCGGATTCCCACCACCATCCCTCTCAAAAAATGGGGGTTCTCAACACCATGGCCACAAGGGCAGCAAGAATTTCCGACAAGGAACATCTAGAGGAGGAAATAAACCACTTAACTGGGGTCTTTAAGAACATTGGATATAGAGAAAAAGACATCAAAAAGGCAATGAATAAGAAGGATAGAATGACTCAGGTCCAGAAAGATCAAACCTCTAACCAAAAAGCCTTTCTTCCCTACATCCGAGGTGTCACAGACAAGATTGCAAAGATCTTAAAAAGAAAAGAAATTATAACCTCCTTCAAACCCCTAATCACTATCAGACAAAGAATGAAATCTATAAAAGACCCCATAGACCAACATCAAGGAAAAGGCATCTACAAGATCTCGTGCTCATGCGGCAAGTGTTACATTGGGGAAACTGGACGATCATTTCAAGTAAGGATCAAGGAGCATGAAGCAGACATTAGAAATGAATGCACTCGCACTTCGGCCTTAGCAGAACACTCATTTAAAACCAAACATCATGTTTGCCTTGAGGATACTAAGATTTTAGCAAAAGAAGACCATTACTACAAGAGATGCCTAAGAGAAGCCCTAGAAATAATCAAACACCCTAACAATATGAACAGAGACGGAGGCCTAGAAGTAAGCAGCTTTTGGCACCCATTAATCAACCAACTTAGAGACCCTCTCAGATCAAATTAGGTTCGACACCTTCCTCCTCCTTTTCCTTACTTGTTTTTTTTCTACCTTTGAGTCGGTAACTGGTTGAAAAAGTCCAACTAACTCCGTACTACCTACCACACTATTCTTATTAAAAAACTTAGTACTATATTTATCACTAATAAAACCATATATATACCCTAACCCTTTGACACTTTATATTTTATTATTAATTACATCCTAGAAAAACACTTAAAAACCTGAATCACAAATCAACCCCTAGAATATCTAACAGAGTTAACAATTAATATAATAAGATA
>JZKD02S1827848.1:75453-91586 GCA_000966675.3 Picea glauca | reverse complement strand
CCATATTATTTGTTTCCTTGTTATGTTCTCTCAGTATGTGGAAGAATGTTGTCTTGATGGTCTAAGAGTCGACTCGTATTCAGTCAATTATTCGTTTTAGGATTAAGTTTTTTGGGTATTTCCCTTGAACCAACATCCTTATAAAAGTCTTAGAGTCTCCTAGGACATTCAAATTGAGAATTTGGGGGGTCTTTGCTAGTTGAAGGCCTTTTAGTAATGCATAAGCCTCTACTTTGTTATTAGTGTCTTTCTTGAGATTCCAATAGTAATTTAAGATTCCTTTTCCTCCGAGATCGTAAAGAACACCCCACCCCTCACCTTCCTCCCCTAGGGTTTTCCTTTGAAGCACCATCAAAATAGAGTGTATGAGCCTGTTGCTTTTGGATCCAATCATCTATATTATGAAGAGTATCAAGCTACGGGGATAATTTTTGCGTTGAGTGTGTATTCTTACCAGAATGAAGGTTAAAACTTGTGATCCAGTCCTTCTCTGGGATATTCCATTTCGACAAATCTTTTATATTCAAAGATTTAATGTTCATTATTTCTGAGAGAAGCATTTTTTCCTTGCCAGCAACACTTTGGGGAGGGGATTTTTGTCCATGGAATATTTGTTTATTTCTTGCTTGCCAGATCTGCCAACATATGAACTTGGGAATATCCATTCATATACACTTAAAGATTTATTTTTCCCAAAAGGATCCCTGATGGAAATTTTCCTAGTTCCCCGGGCTAGGATTTAGAACAGAGGACCATCTTATTTGTTGTGTTAGATCTCCAAAGGCCACATTCTAGAGGGTTGTCGAAAAGGGACAAAATCTCAGAAGAGGTGTTGAATAGTATCTTGGATACTTTGGCAAAGGAGGCAATTGAAAGAGCCATGAAAGCCTCTTTTCATTATATTTTCACCCGTTAGAATTTTTCCATGGGATAGGGACCAAATAAAGATGTTTATTTTAGGGAGAGAGTCTTGGCTCCAAACTATTTTCCATTTTGTTGAGTTCTGGAACACCCTTAAAGTGGAGAGGAGCGTGTTGTATCCATATTTTACTGAGTATCCATTTGTTCTCCAACCATGGAAGTCTGGAGTATCTCTGAGGATAGGAGTTTCTCCTTTGAGGGATGAGGACAAAATTTGAGCTTGGTTGGACATGTGAGCCAAAACACCACCCAAGTTCCACTCCTTCCAACTTCCCTTTTCATTCCAATTTGATGTTTCAAAGATAGTTAATTTGTGTTCGACTATCAACCATCTTTTTCAGATCACCGAGTTCTGCCTCACAGGAGGTGAGGTCCACTCACAGTATCAGGTCTTGTCAAAGACTGATCAATTTTCCATTTCCCGGAATCCATGAAATGTTCTCCTTGAAGAAGGGAATCACTTCTCTAATTAGTTTACATATTTGTGATCCAGGGTGAGCATCATGTGTGTTATCCATGCATCTTTTTCTTCTTCTGAGCCTATATTTTTTTTATTATCACCATTTTCCACCAGTCCTTTTTTCCCGTTACTATCCTCCAGAGAATATTGGCTCCCATTTCTATGTTGGCCACTTCGGGATCTCTAATTCCTAGTCCCCCACTTTTGTTGGGTAGGGATACTATGTCCCAATTCACAACTGGAATTTTTTTGGAGTTGGATTTTCCCCCTTGCCACAGAAATTTGCGAATGAGTTGGGCCATGTCTTTCAAAATTCCCTTTGGGGAGAGGAGGGAAGAGAATTGAAAGAGGGGCATAGAAGATAATAGTGATTTGATCAGGATCACCCTCCCCACTGGATTGAGCCACTTTGATCCCCAGGATTCCATCTTTTCCCTGACTTTTTGAAGAGAGAGTTGCCAATGCTCACTAGGGATTGATTTTAAGCTCAGAGGAAGTCCAAGATATTTGAAATATTTCTAGGCCAATGATATTACAAATCCCATAATTTGAGCGATCCCTGATATGATAATAGATGAGACATTCCATATATAAATTTGACATTTTGTCTTATTGAGGAGCCCACCTGAGACTAAGAGAAAGGTTTCCATAACTTGATTTAGTCTTTTGGCCATGGTTTTTGAATCTCCACTCAAGAGAATTGTGTCATCAACAAATTCTGAATGATTGATTCGTTTGATACCCTGGGCTATTTTAATTCCTGGGATTGAGCCATTCATGCTTTCCCACTCCAATGTTCGATTAAGAGTCTCTTCCATGATCACATACATAAGAGGCGAGAGTGGACATACCTACCTTAAGCCTTTGGAGGCCTTAAATAAGATATTTGGTCATTCGTTTAAGAGGGGACCGATCCAAGGGGATGCAATGCAAGTTCTCGTCCAGGAAATAAAATCTCGACTGAACCCAATTTTTTTCATAAACTTAAAAATAAAATAATGCTCTACTCTATCAAAGGCATTTTCCATATCTAATTTTATTGCCATACCTCGTTCTCCTCGAGAGTTGTTGGAGTGTATTTCTTCTTGTACTAGAATAAATTTGTCCCAAATTTGTTGGCCTTCCAAAACTCTTCCTTGGTTAGGAAGGGTTGGTAATCTGAGAAAAGTGTTCAACCCTTTAGCTATGATTTTGGCCATGATTTTATAAAACATATTACATAGAGAAATGGGTATAAATCTCTCCAGAGTAGAGGCACCATTTTCTTTTGGAATAAGCACTAGGAAGGAGGAATTGGTGGCTCCTCCCATTTTAATTTATTTATGAGAAAATATTATCATTGTGATGAAGTCATGCTTGATTATGTGCCAGCATTTTTTATAGAAATGAAGGGTGAAGATTGATTATGTGCCATCATCTGGTCTCATATATCTATGTTTGTTGAATTTATTGATAGATTTTAGGATTTCAACTTCTTCTATTCGTCTATTGAGATTTATATTGTTTTTATCCATTATTTTACCTGGAATGTGCCTGAGAAGAGAATCAACTAGGTCATACTCTTCTCTTCCATTTGAAGTACAGAGCTTGTGGAAATGATTAATAGTTTGCTTCTTTATTTGATAAAAATCTTTTATAATTTCCCCTTCCAGTGTTTTTATTTCAGAGATTTGATTGGCCCAAATTCTATATTTTTTGTGCCTGTGAAAGAGGGATGTATTTTGGTCCCCTGCTTCCAACCAAAGTCTTCTAGATTTTAGTCTCCATATGATTTATTCTCCATTTAGCGCTTGAATTCATTCTTTGTGGATTTTTTTCGCATTCATTATATGGATTTGTTGAACCTCTTTTGTCTCCATTTCCTCTTGTATTTTTTCGCGATGAATATTTTTATCTCTGACCTTGTTCTGAGCCGGGTTCGAGGAGGTTTTTTCCCATTCTTTTAGGAATCCTTTCACCAACTTGAAATTCTTCTCCCATATATGATTTGGAGATATTATAATCCACTAATTCTAGATTTGAAAATAGAGGAAAGGAACTTTGAATGATCCATCCAAAGGGGATTGAATCTGAAGGGAACGGGGCCCCAATGTTTGTGTGGTTCGAATGCTAGAGAGATAGAATGATGATCTAATCCTTCCCAAGGAAGATTCAAATAATGGGCTTTGTTTGGGAGGGGCAGGAAAGTGTTTCTTATTAAGAATTGGTCCATCCTAGCCGCAATGTGGTATGGTCCTTCTCTTATGTTGTTCCAAGTGTACATACCTTTAGTAGGTGGAACATCGAAGAGATCTAGATCTGAAATTACATCGTCCATTTTTTCCCTGAATTGATCTCTCGCGATATCTCCCCCTCATTTTTCTTTTAATCATCTTGTGGTGTTGAAGTCCCCGACAATGATCAAGTTTTGAGGAGGGTTTTCAGTGGCCATATCCTAAAGGGATCGCCAACATTCTACTTTTTCCAGATAATTATTTTTCATATAAACATTTATGATGGAGTATAACATACTTGTAGTTTTCCTGGTTAAGGAGACCATCAACCATAATTGGTAATGCGCCTGCTCCTCTAGCTTGAATTCTTTCACATTCTAGAATGTACCTTTTGTTCCAAAGGCTCCTCTAGAACAAATTTCTTTACCTTTTTTCCATATTTTTTCCAAATCTTGGAGGGTTTCCAGGTCCCTCATTTTTGTCTCTTGGAGTAGGAGGATTGAGGGTTTTTATAATTGTATTAGTTTTCTAACTTCTTCTTTTGTGTCCTTTCTCCCTAATCCTCCATAGTTCTAGGAAACAACTTTCATCATTTATAAGCGGATTTCGGTGCCCCCAGTTTAGAGGGCTGAGATGATGCTCCCTTGTGCTAGGAAGACTTATTTTTCTTGTATTTGCATTGCTTTTTTAATGCTTCCTCTATTTTATTTTGGATGCCTAGCTCTTTTTCTTTGTCTGCAACTGATTATCCTTTATTTATATGAGATTTTCTTCCTGGTTTTTTTGTTATGGTTGGTGGGGTGACCTATAGATCTGTATCACTATCAGAAGTATCCTTTCTTTCATATTCTGAAACATATGGGAGCTCTGGGGGGAGATTTGGGGGAGATTTTGTTCTGGATTCCCCACTTGTGATTAGGATTTTTTTTTCTTTGCCTTTTATGACCTCCTCCTCTATCTCTTCTTGTCTCTTTTTTCCATTTTCTTCCTGGATTTCCCTGGGTTCCTCCATGTTACCTTCTATTGGTAGTCCAACATACCGAGTATGACTTGATTCCCCTTTGTGTGGAGATCCTGAAGGTCRTCCTTTCGGACCTAGAGAATTTTCTCTCTGTCCTTGTGAAGGATTCGAGGGTTTTTTTCCAATAGCTTTTTTCCTCTTTAGTTGTTTAYGCTGAWMTTTCTTCGGGTMCTGATCCCGAGTTTCCTTGACATRAGGGAATTTTTTTGCGAAGTGTCTGTATTCATGGCATGCTTTCCATTTGAAGGGGATTTTCTCRTAATGTACTTGTTCAATATAATACCAATTATCTAAGTTTAGTTGTATTTATTTTGGGAGCCCYTTTTCCAGGTCTACCTCCACACAGAGTCTGGCACAATATTGAATTACCTTTCTTACTTAATCCCGATYGATATATTTTCCCAATGATTTGTCGATGCTTCTTATGGTTTCATCATTCCAGCAGTGAAGTGGGAGGAATGGMAGTCCTACCCACATAGGGACTGTTGAKGGAATATCATTTTCTGGACTRAAATCCGGAGTACATTTATTGAGATACATTCCATGAGCACCCATCAAGTATGGGAAGCTTCAGAAAATTAGGYCTCTCTCTTCTTTTTTTTCGAATAAGAAAGCGAAAAAACCCTTACCACAAAAGGTTGTCGAAAGTTTTCCCTAGGTCAGTTTACGYTATTTCGACTCCAACCAGTGGTGCATGGATTTTGGGGAGGGACACAATCCTATGAACTTACCTATCAGTCCTTTTTCATCCAATMTGAGGGATAATGGTCATGTTGAGGGAGCATGCACAACAATCRTTGGGATTTCTCTCRATTGTTTTACGAATCMGGATGGAGTTTCCTTGTGTGTCTTTGGGTAGGAGGATATGAAGGCCTGGAAGGCCTACAAATMCAAGGTCAAGGACCCAKGTGGTGGATGCCCCCCCCCTCATAGGGGGTCATTGTATCCCAAACATGATCGCAAGGGTTCATAGGTGTGGATCAGAAGCCCTAACCCTAGGACTCRCCRAAAAATGTGTTCTCACTATTTGACTAACTAGAAATACCACTATATTTGAAAAWTTGGATGGATTCTTAATAACAGATTCGATGCTCCATTTATTTTTCAAAGAAKAATATATAAAAGTGAAMTCACCAAGGTATTTTMTTTYAAATTTGGATTCTTAACAACATATTCAATGCTCCATTTAKTTTCCAAATAAGAATATGTAAAAGTGAACTCAYCAAGGTATTAAGTGGTGCATGTTTATAATCACCCATTGTTTATTCATGTTTGAAGCTAAACAATGGGCMTATCGTCTATCCATGCRACCTAGTTTCCATGAATTAAGCAAGAAGGTGTGAGATAATCTAGTTGGAAACAATTTTTGTTTTATAGTGGTATCGTTTCCGTTGACAAGTGTCTTGCCATTTKTTTTTCCTTMTGGATCCTCCATTTTTTCYTTTTAACYTCGTCATTTCCTACTCCATTGATCCCTTTTATTTTGACATTTTGGATTCCTTTTAACCATGTAATTCTTTCTTTTCTTCTAGATCCTCCAATTATTCATTTTAACCTCGTCATGTCCTACTCCATTAATCCCTTTTATTTTGACATTTTGGGTTCTTGATGGATCATAATTCCTCACAAAATGAAATTACATGGGGAGAGTATTAGGATTACATATGTGTCTATATAGACGGGATGAAATTCTTTGGATCATAATTCCTAACAAAATGATGTGTGTAGAGTATTAGGACTACATATGCATCTATATAAATGGTATGAAATGCTTTCTATTCAAGTTGATCGAATGGCATGAAGGATAATTGCATAAAATTAGGATGGTGTGCTATAAAACACATGTCAATATGCATGAGGAGTATTTTTAAACACTTTATCAAAATATATGTTGTTGGATAATAAACTCTCTTTTGGACACCAATCCCAAAACTCCTTAGCTTGGCATGCCAACCAATTATCCATTGTTTCTTTCAAAATTGGATTTTATCTGAGGTTATGAAGACACTATGTGAGACATTTATGTCTACATATAATAGTTCCATGTAATAACACATATTTATTTTTTTTAATTAATGAGAGTGGATTTTATGCACCTAAATAAAACAAACAAGATGGCAAGTTCACATGATTCATGTGTTCTTTGGACCATATCCCAAAGGGGATAGAACATGGATAGAATCCATCCAAATCATTGGGTTGTACACTTAGTGCCCTATTTTTGTATAACAAGCTATCATATTTTGATTATTGACACATATGAAAGTAGCACATTGTACATTACTGGTTGTTAATATTTCATTTTGTAATATTTTGGATTATTTAAACCACAACAATAATGAATTTTCCTCCAGCTCATTCAATTAAGCTTGGTCATATTCAAAATATTTTAGTGCTCTATTATAAAATTCTTTATTTTTCTTGGAGGCATGATGAATTTCTTGATTAGACATTTAAAAATTTAGATATAATTTTTTTTTAAAACAAGTTGATCTTTGTGCTTGGGCTCGACTAAGGGTTTCTTCATGGGCCTAGCTGGTATTTGAATTGAAATTCATGTGGCTTAGTGGTGAAATTGAACATATGTGTCTAGAATTGGGTTGGACGTTTGGTGCATAGAATCGAATCAAGGTGGATTGGATCCTTGTAGGATGAATAGTGATGGATAGAGCCTTAGTGAAATACTAGTATGTTTGCATGCTTTCTAATTCTATTTAAATCCGAACTCTCTTAGTCTTTTTCTATGTTTGCAATTTGTTGGTAGTTATTTTAAAATTCAAAAATAAAGTAATTATTAATTTTCAATAATGATAATAATTTTATAAAATTTAACATAAATATGTTGTAATTAGTTTTGATAAGGTTTATTGAAATGTTTCTTTAATACTTATTTGAATTCTTTGAAAAAACAATTCTAAATAGATGATTTTGATAAGCATGTTTACTAAGGAATTTTCATGGTTTACTTTTAGTGAGGCATTTTTATGTGTCATTTTAACCAAGGAATTTTAACTGAGGCATACCTTTATAATCCTAATCTATGAATTTGACCTAATTAGGTTTACAAGTTCTTTCTCCCACTTTTGTTTATAATTTATCTCTTATTTCTTTATTCCAATATGAACAATCCACATCTACCAAAAAAATCTCAAGATAAAACCTACAAAAGTAACCTTAGATAGTCTATTGAATATACTCAATCATTACATAAATGTAGAGAACATAAAGAAGCAAAAATTCAAAAATACCTAGAGGTGATGCTTTATAATAAGTTTAGATACTTTCAATACAAAATACAAAAATAGATAGAAAATAAAATATTGGGGAATAAGAAAGAAAATCTAGTAAAAGAAATAATCATCCCAAGAATGAGAGGTCAATAATATATAAAATCTTAATCTAAGGAATACAATTCAAGAGCTAGAAAAAAAGAAAAATAACAATTTGACCATAAATAGCTTGGAAGGTAAATTGGATATCAAACTAATCAAAGAGGAAATGAATAATCTTATAGAGTTAGACCATAAACATAACAGAAGAGCCTTGAGCCTCATAATTTTTGTATTAAAAGAGAATAAATATGAGGACATCCTAGCACTAGTCAAAGAACTATGAAATAAATTACAAATTGAAACAACTTGTCTCATATAACCAAAGAGCTTGGAAAAAAAAATTGAGCATAAGAGTAGGTTGACTCATGTTAATGTGAGATTTAATGACGATAAATATGGCATATTCAATAAATATATAAGTTTGAAACAATCAAGAATATTTATAAATGAATTCTTCATTCCAAAAGACCAAGCTTAATTATGAAAGGAAGTTCAAAAGGTAAAAGAATATAGGAAGCAAGGAAAATTGACAACAATTAGGAATAGAGAAAATGTTATTAGAGATAGAGACAAAAAATACAATAATAGATAGGAATTTGGAACACTCGAGATCCTCTCTTGGAACTACCGTGGCCATGGAGCAAAGAGCCTATGTTAAGTTGGATCCCAAGTGAAATTAATATTATATTTCTTCTTCAAACTTTGAAGCATGAAGACTAGAAGGTCCCTAAAATAGAAGTATTTGTCTTTTGATCATTATGGAACAATATATCCTATCAGGTAGGGATTGGAGGCATGACATGTTACATGGAAAATAACATTTTTCCTCACATTAGACTACACAAGAAAGGAATTTTCAATTAGTACATGTGGATAGATATTTTAGATATTAATATTTATATATAAATATTTTATTTTGTGCCTATTATTTCTACCTTTTATAAGAAATATAATCTAGATAAAAATGGTCTCTAGAATAGCTTAAAAGAAAATATTTATAAGTCTAAGAAATGAAGGTGGTATCTGTTGAGTATGTTTTCATTGATGTCAACATGGCTACAAGAGTCRGGATGATTGAAAAGGATCACACTATTGAGTTTGGAAATAAACCACATGCAGTTTCCTCGTCTTGAAATCAACTCTATGTTTGGATTCTTCAAGTAGYCATTTATTTTATGCTTGATGTTGTKTTCTGGTTTTTGRTGAATACCTTAACCCCTTCATGAAAACGTGGTGTAKATGAAAGAATTAAAACATGTACRTGTTTCATTTTTTGATCTTAGTGTCTTTAATTTCCAAAAATAAAAGTGATCAATGAATCGATTAGATTCTTATATAGAGAAGTTGTGCCTAGAATTTCGAACTGGTCTRGATACATTGACAATCCTATTCAACTCAGATCTGCAGAATAACATAGTACAACTGRTGGAAAGGACATAATTGATGAATCAACAATGGAGAATAGAGMGGAGGAGACAATGGAGAAAATCAAAGACATAAAAGATAAATGGTGTTTGACAGTGGAGATCGATCATGATATTAGATCAATGGTCAAGGTCAATTTCACACTGTAAACATKTGCACTCCTTAAAATGATTGGACCCCTCACATGTTTGATGTTTAAAAAACACAGGAGTAAATCGTGCACTYGATGTAGTTAATCGATGAYGTAGAGGAAGCTAAKAACTTAATCAACAGTCCAKAATGAATTTTKCCCCCCTCCCCCTTGTGTGTCTGATGTTTAACAAATGGAATGRTGGTTGCGAAACTCAACCATAKTTAKCACTCCAGTGACATGTCACATGTTATTTAATTGCATCCCCACCTACCTATGGTTAGCATAACCACACGAGACCCCCCGAAATCAATGTTGGATTGGCGCATGTCCAAGTGATGATAGTATGGCATATGAAGCACATTGGAAGAATCAAGCATCCAAAAGTCGGTGGTCAATGCGAATTTAGCAACATGAAAACAACCACATGTATCACAGTGATTGGACCACGTGTAAAGCATTAATTGAACCACATGTCATAATAATATTGGGCCACGTACTATCAACATTCTATCTTAGAGTTCTGAACAGGGTCAAAGGTTGTGATAACATCAACATGATGTCATCTACCACGTAAGTGCTATGTTAGTTTCCATGTCAATTCCAATTGTTTTGTGCCATGTTAGTGTGGTGTCTGCATGAAATAATTGTAAACAAAATGAAACTTAAATATTGACCATTGATCGACAAAGATCAATGACCAAGATCAAATGTTAAGGGGCCCAATGTATATCTCCATACCAGAATACCAGATTACTTGTTGAAAAATCATTAATAAAGTTTTGATGGCTTGGGGGTCAATAACCTGGTGGCCCGATACCCCAATGGACCCAATGGTTGAAACATGGATGGTAAGGTTCCACATCGATAGAGAGTTGAATGAAATCAAAGCTCCCAGTGGCCTGATAAGGCCAATGGGTCAATAACTTGGTACCACACCGGATCAAAATGGTAAAGGTGTAGAGCTAAAGTGCCCTATTGGAATAGTGGTCCAACCACCTAGTGGTGATGCCACATTAATTCCATGACCGAGCCATGTGTCAAAGTTCCATGTCATCATAGTGACAGAGAAAAGTCAGAGGAAGCAATGAGTAAATGGCCACGTCGGTACCACATATTCTAGTACACATGGAAGGGGTCTGTGTGGAGGCTACGTTAGATACAAAACAGGAATCGGTTTCCCATGTACAGGGCCATGTGTCAGGATAGGGGTATTCCACATGGAGAGAACATGTCATAACATGTATAAGTTATACATCACACCGATATATCACAAATCATATGAATGATTGAATGCTCGGGGGTCAATATCCTAGGATCCCAGGGGCCCGATATCCCGATAGTCGAGATATCAAGGGAACATAAGAACAAGATCGACGACTAAGATTAAATCAGGGATTGGATTGGATGGCTCATGTACATTGAGAACTTTCTTTATGTTTTGTTTGGTAGAAAGTGATTAATAGTCGTGATGTTTTCAAGGATCAGATCCAACAATAGCTGACTGATGTAATTTGTGTTGTGGTATGTGAGCAGATCATGCACAAAATTGAGGGGATTGTATCAATTTCGAAGGATGATTTGCAACAAGATTTTATGGAAAATAAAAGAGAGTCTATATCATAAGAATTCTTTATATGTGGAAAAATTGTTGAGTATATGGTCTCTATAAGTAATGAATCTATGCTTATTCTTTCAAGGGGAAATAGAAAGTGTGATGTGTGTGGAAGAAAAGGTGTGAAGAGAGTAGAGGATCTAAGGAACATAAGAATAATGATGCTTGAAAGGAAGTGAGGGAGAATTATTTGTAACTCTTAGGTTCAAAGATACACAATAATGAAGGAAAAGGAACCAACATTCGGCTAAGGGTGTCTAGGAGGTGCAAGGACAAAGGGACTTGTGCAGCTAATGAACTGTGATTGTAGAAATTAAAGAGTAGAGTTGTGAAGATAAAGGAAATAGATAATATAGTATTTTTGAACAACTTGTAGAGATTCATGTGTTCATAAATAAAGTATATGTTGAGTTGAAGCTCATTAAAAGGGGATAGGTGTCTCCTACGGGTTAATTCCTGCAAACAACTATTACTAAGTTGTCGTTCAATCAAATGGATTGGTGTCTCATGTACGTTGGTGCCTACAAACATTCTTGTTGATTTGGTTCTTAGAAGAGGATATCGGTGTCTCCTACAAGTTGGTGCAAGTAATTATTTTAACTGTAGGTTGGCGCCTACAAGATTTTATTAAAGTATTATTTTGTGGTTTTCTCCCATTTGGGTTTCCACACAAACCATTTTTGTACTTTGATTATGTTGACATGGTTAATTTTTTGCATTGTTAATTATAATATTTGGGATGATTAATGAAAGCTAGAAATAGTTTTAAGATTGTTAAAATTATGCAACATTGATTCACCCCACCCCCCTCCCCACCCTCTCAATATTGATAAATATTTCAACAATTGGTATCAAAGTGGGATCCTTCAAAAATAATCAGACATTATAAGGTAGATCCTTATGGAACACATGGAAAACCAGGAAAGAACTTCCAAAAACAAGTCCCCATTCTTTGATGGATCAGATTATTCATTCTGGAGCATCAAAATGAGATTATATCTACAATCATTGAGATATGATGTCTTGGAGTCAATAAAAAATGGTGACATCGCCCTTGACAGTGAAATCTATGATGTAACTGCCAAAAGATAAATGAAATGAACTCCAAAGCCATAAATGTTATTCTTTATGGATTAGCAAGATATAAATTTACTAAATTTATGCATTGTGGATCATCGAAGGAAATATGGGACAAGTTGCATAACACATATGAAGGGAATGGTAAATTCAAGAACGAAAAACTATAAACTGATAAGGGACAATTTGAAAATCTCAAGATGAGAGAAGATGAAGATATAGCATCCTACCTTCTTCATGTGGATGAGATTGTTAACACTATCAAAGGACTAGGTGAAACCATATATGAAAAAGTTGTTGTACAAAAGGTTCTAAGAACACTTCCATCAAGATTTGACCCCAAGATATATTCCATTGAAGAAATGAAGGATTTAGGTATTCTAACAATGGATGGATTGCATGGAATCCTTACATCCTATGAAAAGAGAAATGTGTAGGAAAATCCATCAAAGCATGAGGTGGAATTCAAAACATCAAACGGACAAGCTCAAAAAGAAACCAAACATATGAATCCTCTAAAGAAGAATCAAATGCAGAGGAAGAAAACTTCTTCATAAGGATCAAGAAAGGAAATGGAAAATACAAAGGTAGATTAGGACTTTTTTTGCTAAGTGCCCTTACAAATGGGACTCTATTTTTAGGAAAAACAAATATCACTATATATGTGAAAAAAATGAAGAGAAAGGGAGGAATTATAGGAAAAAAAAATATCTATGCAAAGGATGAAGGAAACTCCTCTGATGAAGAAGCCAACAACGAAAAATATGTTTTATTCATGTCCATCAATGAATTATATGATGATGAAACCTTAAAAAATGAAGACCCTGATGATGAAGGAGAATTTAATATTGAAGGTGAACTAATTTTTCCTCTAAGTGAACTGGAAAAAAAAAATAGAAAGAAAAATGAGTCTCTTAAGGAAGAGCTAAGAAAATCAAAAGGAGAATATCATGAACCAAATAGTGAAACTGAGACTATCGATCTAAAAACACAATTAGAAAAAGTAAAAAAGAATTGAAGAAACTGTGGCAACTAAGCTCAAAGAAATGGAGGATATCTACCATCAAAGAGAGATTGAAATTGTTTTCCTAAGAAAAGAATTAAAGAACATTGTCGCACAATTAAACAAAAATCCAAGGTTTGAAAAGACTTTAACAGTCATAGAAGACATTCTATATGTCCAAAGATCATCATTTTATAGAACTAGTCTTGGCTACAACAACAGACAAAATAATATTGATTTTGAGATACCAGAATGAAGGGAGAAGACTCAAAGATATGCAAATGTAATTAGTATTTCCAATCACAATGAACATACTATAAAAAATGAAGCAGACAAAAAACAGAAAGATGAATATTAGCAAAAGATCACGTATACTTCCAACAAACCATCTCAAAGTTTTACCAACATAAATGCTCCACCAAGAAGACCTCCTACAACAAGATATTTTCTTGGAAATTTTTTTTCTTGTCATACTTTTTGGCATAAAGCAATTAACTTCAGGGCTAGTACAATATATAACTATATGAGAATTAGATATATATACAATACTACCATAAATTTCTATAAGAGTAACAAAACAACTCAATAGTTTGCAGACATAAATTATAATCAATTTTCTCCATTTATGAAGTCCAACGTTGTGTGTTACAATTGTAATAACTTTTTCCACAGAGAACATGAATGCAGATTAAGATTGGAATCCATGGGGAAGAACATGAAAGAGAAATCTTCTACTAAACATGAGGAAGAAAACAAAAGAGTCTGGAAGAAAAAACCATATCAACAAAAAGGGGAAGAGAACAATCTAGCTCTACATGCTCGAAGCAACAGAAGCCAATGGTATATTGATAGTGGATGCTCCAAGAACATGACAGGAGATCAAAGTAGGTTTTTAACTCTTTATAAGAAAAAGGAAGGCAAGTTAATGTTTGGAAATGATAATTCTACCAAAATAATTGGAAAAGGAACAATCAGTCATGGAAGTGAGAAATCCAAAGAAGAAAATGTGTTGTTTATTGAAGATATAAAACACAATCTTCTCAGTGTTAGTCAAATATGTGATCAAGGACACACACTTACTTTTGACTCTTGAAAGTGTGAAATAATAAGCAAAAAATATGGTAGAATGGTTGCTACAACAGTCAGGACTCCTAATAACATATATTTTAGATGAACTAAAAGGAGATAAATGTTGCATGGTATAGGTAGATCAAACATGGCTATGGCACTGAAGAATGGGACACACAAATTTTGACAATTTGGTAAAAATCAACAAGAAGCGGGATGTAAGGGATCTTCCCTTAATTGTAAAACCCTCATATCCCATTTTCCAATATTTCCAACATGGAAAGTAGACCAGAGTCACCTTCAAAAAAAATGAGCATTCAACTTCATAGCCTTTGCAACTCATTCATAGCCTTTGCAACTCATTCATATTGATATCTATGGACCAACCAGAACCAAAATCTTACAAGGTGAGCACTACTTTATGTTACTTATAGATGAATATAGTAGCATAGCATGGGTTTCTTTTCTAAATAAAAAATCAAAAACAATTACTAAATTTAAGGTGTTTAAAGAACTAGTAGAAAACAAATTTGACCTTAAAATCAAGTGCTTACAATCAGATAATGGAGGTGATTTTACCTCAAATGAATTTGAGAAATTTTGTGAGATGCATGGAATCAAAATATAATTTGCAACAACTAGGACACCAAAATAGAATGATGTTGCAGAAAGAAAAAATAGGACCATGTAAGAAATGGTAAGAACTATGTTGACTGAATCCAAACTATCAAATATGTTTTGGAGAGAAGAAGTGCATATTGTTGTTCATATTCTAAATAGATTTATTCTTAGAAAAAACCATCATAAAACACCATATGAACTTTGGAAAGGCAGACCTGCAACAATTAATTATCTCAAAGTATTTGGGAGTAAATGATACATAAGGAGAAGTGAAGATAATTTGGGTAAATTTGATTCCATAATAGATGAAGGAATCGTTTTAGGTTACTCATCTAACAACAAAGCCTATATGTGCTACAATATAAGGTTGGAAAAGGTATTAATGAGTACAAATGTGAAAGTAGATGAGCAAAAGTCACATGTTACAAACCAGATTTCAAAAGAAGAAAAATGCAGAGAAGATGATGAATATCTCCAAGAAGGACAACATGAAGAGGAAAAATAAGAAGATGATGTATCAGAGGAATAACAACAATAATAATAGCATAAAGAATACGAACACCAATAAAATAAGGATCAATGAATAGGATAAGAAGATGAAACAAAAAGACAAGACACACAAACTCCTTCAAGTTATGTACAAAAGAATCATCTTGAAATCCAAATTCATGGAGATAGGAGTGAAGGAACCCAAACAAGGAGAAGAATAATTAATAAAGTAAATGTTTCCTTACTATCTACAATAGAGCCTCATAACTTTAAATAATCTATCCAAGATGAACATTGGATCAATGCCATGAATGGAATTGGACCAAATTGAAAAGAATCAAACTTGGGATCTTGTTCGTAGACCCAAGGATAACAATGTGATAGGCACTAAGTGGGTTTTCATGAATAAACAAAACGAAAATGGATAGGTATTAAGAAACAAAGAAATATTGGTATGTAAGGGATATGCTCAAATTGAAGGAGTTTAATTTGAAGAAAATTTTTCTCCTGTAGCAAGATTGGAAGCAATCAATATGTTTTTGGCATTTGTTTACTACAAGAACTTTAAAATTTATGAAATGGATTTTAAATCAACATTCCTAAATGGAAATTTAGAGTAAGAAGTATACATTGAACAACATGAAGGATTTAATTTATCACAACGTGGATATTATGTGTGTAAACTCAAGAAATATCTTTATGGCCTAAGGTAAGCCCCTATAGCTTCATACTCCAAACTAGAAAAACATCTACACCAA
>JZKD02S1827848.1:20026-54326 GCA_000966675.3 Picea glauca | reverse complement strand
TTTTCTACAACTTCTTGTATGGTAAGTTGTGGTTAGCACAACATAAATTGATACTGATGAAGTTTAGTATCAACATTGTGAAACGTGCTAATATCCATGTTGCTTTCCATGATAAGTTTTCTTCAAGTTTAGGTCCCTTTTATATAGAGGAAAATCTTATGTCTTGTTTATTATGTTCCATTACAGTAGGAGTTTTGTTGGATGCAATGAAATGGTTAAGGCCAAATATTTCACATTATGTTAATGTTATTAGACACAAGGAAAATTTAGGTGGAGCACTAAAATGGGTGCTTTAGAGTTTTAGAGGCACAATTGTAACCTATAATGGTTACAGTGAGTTAATCTATGATAATTGTAACTTAGATTTTGTAGGTATTTTGGATAGAAGCATATCTACCTTAACATATGTCTCAAAGAATTGTCTTGGAAGACATGTTAGAGGTGGATTGATACTAAGAAAATCATTTTTCAATCAAATCGTACAGATCCATTCACAAAACCAGTGTTATTAGAGAAGTTGCAGTGGTGTTTGGCTTCTCTTGGCTTGCAACATAACTGATGAACAAAATTGGACAATGATATTCAGGTAAAATGTTTTCAAGGTGGAGATTGTTGAGATATGCCAACCATTTTCCACGATTTTTTAGGTTTTAGTAAATTTAGTGGTTATTATAAATCAATTTCTTGTAGGAACAAATCACCCATTTTTTGGATCCACATTAATGTAATTAGTTTAATAAACTATGAAGAGCTGCTATAAATCCATGTATGCCCATAGAGGAAAGAGCGTGAAAGTGTAAGTGATAAGACTGTCTAATTGATGTAATATCTCCCTTGAACAATAAATATATCAAATATGTGTATGTTTCCCTATATAAGATTTTACCACGTAAAATCGTTGTGTTATTTTTTTGTCATTGTTGATTTCTATATTCTATAATTTTTCCATTAATATGTATGTTTTATGCGTTCGTAATTATTTTCCACACATGATTATTTTTTCTACATTATGCTGTTGTTACTATGTAAGCATCTTTGTCATCCTTCACCAAAGACCTGACACTATCTTCCCGCCCTACACCCCACAACTACTTTAGTACACGGAAATAAATGACTGGATAATTCTTCGTCATTGTTGCATGCCAACATCGTTTCCGTGTGAAGAAAGGTACTATTCTATAGCCCGATGTGGCCTAAATTCAAATTAAGATGGAGAAACTAAGAAATAAATCATCGTGCTCCAATGATTGAACATGTGTTTTCAAAATTTATATATTCCTTAATCTGTTGGCACAGTGTAGAGAGGGATTATCAGGAAATACATCAACAAGTGGAAAACATATCAAATGAACAACTCGTTTGTGAGATGCATTTGAAACGATGAAACTGAGCGTGCAAATTGGATAGATATTCGAAGACACATGGATCAAGTAAGAGATATAGAAATGATAGACACATGGAACAAGTAAGAGATATGCAAATGACAGATTTAAGTGGTAATAAACTACAACAAGTTTCATAGGTTTTCCAATTGAACTCTTCCTAGTCCGGTCAGTGGTTCAAATTGATTATAGAAGATAATTAAAAAAACATTCGTTAATTGTAAATGTTTGAAATCACCTATTATTAAAAGAAAAAAGATATCATAAAATGTCAAAAGAAAGGTAATATTTTCAATAATCCATCAATATCCTTATTTCTAGTGATAGATTGGTTAATAAACATTAGTTCATCAAGAAATACTTTCAATTGTTTCTAGCAACAGTTACATGAGTGAGATGATGCTTTTCAAATATTTTAAGAGTGTTTCATAGTTCTCTTTCCCCTTACCTCATCCCCAGCCCAAGATCAAGGAGACATATCCTTTGTAGAATTAATTCTAGGAACAACATTTTTGAATCTAGGTGGGATTCTTATGAAACCTTGGGTGAAAGTAACATAATATTTATTAGATCATCAAACTTATGCATTAGAGATTATCCTCCAACATCTCACTCTTTCATGAATTTTCTCATGGTTTGAGGGATAAAATGAATAATAAATATCCTCAATAAAAGTAACATACTTGGTGGTCTTCATGAGTAATTTAATTTAGTTTCATGTTTCTATGAATCTTGGCAATCTCCAAATCATAAACATTATAACCTAAATAATAAGTAAGTCATGCTAAGTTGTCACATTCCTCATTTACAAAAGAGTCTCGTAATTGATTTTATTATATTTTGATAGAATTATCACCCTTCAAGAAAAACCTCAAGATCTATTATATTTTCTTCTTTTCTCATGAAATATAATGACTACCATAATTAAACAAAATTAAGATATGCTATTACATTTTCTTCTTTTATAATGAGATTTTTATAAACAAGATTAGGATATGCTAAAAATATGAATAGAAAAACCAATTGGCTTTACCATCGAATCATATACAGTTTCATGTACGTTGCCTATCTTACAACCAATAAAACTAATTGGTTTGTTTTCCGCATCTGCATTAGATATATTGGTTTACCACATTCCAAGATATGCGTAAACATGCTTACCAATGTTTGGCTTCCCAGATGAGACAAAATTCAATTAGCTACTGATAAAATTTCAGTTGTCGCTGCTTGGCTTTGCCGTGTAAGCCACGATACTATATATATGTTCTGATAGTATCAACCAGATGATACAATTTGAAGATATCTGCCATTRCTGTGTAAACCATGGTACTATATAGGTYCACATGACATCAACCAGATGATACATATCATATATATATATATATATATATATGTCCAGATAGTGTCAACCACGATACCATATATATCCAGATAGTATCAGCGAGATGATACAATTTGAAGATATGCTTCATTGTCGTGTCAACCACGATACTATATATGTCCAGAGAGTATGAACCAGATGATAAAATTTGAAGATATTTTCCATTATCGTTGAACAAATAAATAGAAACAGACTTTCGTCCCCACTTGGMTTCACAGTGTCAACCACAACAGCATATATATGGGAGGGGCAATAATGAAAAGTAGTACACGTCATTCGAAATCGYACGGAACATTGAGTAGAACGATACGTTGGTCTGCTACCATGTACTCACTTCGCTTTAATCCTGTTTATCTTTGCAACAGGTGGAGATATTTGCTAGGACAAATGCCAAGGTTTAAATCGGCGCTCCACGTGATACAAAATTATTGTTCTTCCAACCTCGGACTTCTTCATTGATCTCTGATTTCTTTTAGTGACTTCCTTCATGTTCTTCATCATTCTCTCATTGAATTGAAAGCTACAAAGGACACAGATCTGTAAGTTTTTTCTTGGTTTCGGCGGCCGCATATATCATTCAATTTTTTTAAGATTTCCCATTGCTTTCTTTATTGACTATCATTTTGAATTATTAATAATAGTTAGCTATGGATTGTCGGTGTAGATAAAATATCCACTTAGACCTTGATGCACTTTTGAGTAATGAATTGAATATCAAATTATAAAAATAGTCAGATCCACAACTTGACTAGATAGGGTAGGTTTTTACATCAAATAACAAAGAGGTTTATATTTACAGATTACATGAACCTCTTGACCAAGTATATAATGTCTCAATCTCTAAGTGGCAAAGACAATGGCAAGACAAAGTTTCTTAGTCTCAATGTAGAACTTCTTATAGTAAGTTAGAATGTGGCTAATGTAAGAAATGGCTCTTTCACACTGATCATCATCCTTTTGTATAAAAATGGCTAAATGGCGGCTCAAATAGAAAGTAAAAAGGAGGTTATCAGGGTTCAGAGAAGAAGGGGACACAGATCTGTAAGTTTTTTCTTGGTTTCGGCGGCCGCATATATCATTCAATTTTTAATTTTTTTAAGATTTCCCATTGCTTTCTTCATTGACTATCATTTTGAATTATTAATAATTTAAAAAAATTCATATAAAGTTATTATTCTCTTTCTTTCCTTTCACCCTCTATACACTCTATGAATTAGATTGCACAATTTCTAACTACTCTAAGTAAATTGATATGGTTATCACTCTTATATTCCAATTAAAAATATATAATTCATTTTTTTTAAGCAATGAACTAATACTCTCTCTATTTTATTTGGCATCATGAGTCAAATTTTCATGCAATGGAAAGATATCAATTATGTTACATTATAGTGTAGTGCATTACATAAACATTCAATATTGTAGTATATTGCATAAACATTGAAATGTGTCAGGTTACATAGCCTAGTTGTGGTCCTCAATGCTACAAGCACCTTTATAAGAGTTAACAACAACATTACTCTTACTTCAAGAATAATCACTTTTACTTCTAGAATAATGATTGGTTAACTTGATGATGTTTTTATAATGCAAACTTGCATCAAACAATAAATAATGTAAAGTTTTATTTTCAATGTAATAAAGATTGACATTAGTTAATAAGATCTAAATATATTTTAGGTATAATAAAGGTCAACATTATTTAGTAAGACCTATTTATTAAATGTGAACACGTCAATGTAAGAAGATATAATACAAGCTTCTACTTCTAGAAATATATTTCTCTAAAATGTTCTTTAAAAGATAGAATTAGTATAACTAAGAGTAGGAGGCATGATAAACTTTTTCTTGAGAATTATTGTATTAGAGCTCTACTCTGCTAGAGGTTGCCCTCTTGAAGAGGCAAGTTTGTTCCATTGATATCTGATGAATATTCTTGTTTCTTGTTTCTGCATATTATATTACTTGATAATTATTGTAATAGAGCTCTGCTCTTCTATAGGTTTCCCCCTCGAAGAGGAAAGTGAACATTGTTTTCTTTGAATAAAAGTATGGTGTTGTTGTTCCATTGATATCTATTGAATATTCATGTTTCTTCATATTATATTCACAGGGGATTCACCTTGTTGACCAATACCTTATCTCGTTCATTCATAAAGGGGATTTTTAAATTGTGAAAAATCAAGTCAATGTATTGTAGGTATTGTGGGGAGATGTAGGGTCTCAAGTGGTTTATAGGTATTGGGGGGTATAAAAAGAGGTACCTAGTAAAAATAGGGGTTTCTTTTATTGAAATTATGTATTGAGAGGGGAATTCAACAAAGAATTTCGGGACTCATTTATCAATATCTAGTGAAATTAGGGGTAATCTTTAATATCCCACAAATGCATGTGCTATGTCACATGTTCATTAAGTAAAGACCCTGTGATTATATTACATATGGTACCTTACAATAGGGTTAACAATAAAATCATTATGATTGAGTTCCCTTAAGAATAATGATTGGTTTGACAACTTGATGATAAACATATATAATGCAAACTTGCGTCAAACAACAAATAATATTGTGAGTTTCTATGAGTTTTTGTAAACATGTGAAAAAAAATTAATACGAAATGGTTTACATTCTTCTTAATTATATAATTATTATGTGAGATTGTTATTCTATTTCTCCAAAAAAAAAATGATATCACAATTTATTTTCATCGAAACTTATGCGGAAGAGGATAGTTTTTTTTAATCACACTTTATGGCGAAACTAATGTTAACTAATGAGAAAATATCATTCAAAATACCCATAATTAATTATAGTCACCTACCTTTAACGGATGGTCCCTAAATATAATTATATAATTATTATGTGAGATTGTTATTCTATTTCTCAAAAAAACGATATCACAATTTATTTTCATCTAAACTTATGTGAAAGAGGATAGTTTTTTTTAATCACATTTTATGGCGAAACGAATGTTAATTAATGAGAAAATATCATTCAAAATAACTATAATTAATTATAGTCACCTACCTTTAACGGATGGTCCCCTCTGAGGATTCGAACACTTAGAAAATGCTTTTTCTCATCCATGATTTCTATTCTTTTGGTAATTGTTATATCTTAAAAGGATAATTTCCATTTCATCTCCACATGGTCCCTTTAGTATTTCCACTAGAAACTATATAGTGATGCACAAAAGGTTTATACTATTAGCTAATCAAACCTTCTTTATCCCTTCCATATTTTTTGAACGATTACAAAGAAATCAACTAGTGTAAGAAAATTTTCACTTTTGCTTCAAAATAATAAAGGAACCGAATATAGATAATTCCTCTAATCTTAACATAAGTAAAAGAAGCATCCCTATAATAGTGAAGGTGGGAAGAAAAGAACACTATACATAAATGTACGTGACTCTAATAGGCACTCGTGAGAATGAAAAATAAATATACATAAGTATAAGAGACCCTAGTAGACAATCTAGGCCTAGACTCTATAATAAGGATAACTCTCAAAATAGCATATCTCAAAAGAATATTGAATGGTTATGAATCTATTTAAACACAGGGGATTGAATGATAATGAATGCAATTGTTGATTAAATATTTAAAAGACAATTGATTCCAATAGAGAATCAATGGTTGAGGACAAAGGGGAGAAACGAGTTAATGGTTGAGGACAAATGGGGAGAGACCAAATGGTGGAGAGAGACCAAACATGAAGGACACTTTTTAGTTGATTTTTCATGAAACTTTACTTTTAGATATGGATGCATTCTTTTTTTTTATAAAAACTGGGAAATTTATATTAAAAGTGTGGATAGCTCCATTGATTTACAAAAAAAAAGGGCCATTAGAGGTCATCAAAATATAAAGAATTTGGCATATGTAGGTATTGGAACAAAATTGATTTTCATAGTGTCCTCTTTCCCTAGATATACTACGTTGATTGTATTTCATAGGATGCAATCGATAAAAGAATCTATTGATATATATCGAAAAACAAAACATGGTAACTGAAATTTAAGAGGAATCAACTACTTTGATCCATTTTGATCTGTTAATGACTTTGTTTCTCTCGAATTGCATCTCGGTGGGGCTCGTTGAGGTCTGTAATTTGGTTTACTGAGACTGAGTTTTCATTTTTCGACGCTCCCTGGTTTCTTTCTGGATTTCTTGGCTACTATTGTGCTCGTTCAAGCTGGTCCAAATGGCACTGCATTATCTCCATACTACTAGGTTGTTCCTCGATCTGGCTCCTCTGGGCATATCTGGCTTGATTAGGTTCCCGTGTTGAGAAAGGTTTTTGAGTTCAAACATCAAAGTGGAGTTGAGATCTCCCATCTATATTCTCGTCCTTTGGTAGCCCATGCATTCTTCCTCGGGATCTAGCTAACCAGAATCAACAAACAGACCCTTGCCACCCTGCATATCTACAAGTGTTGAAGCACTTTGAATCCTCCAAGAGTTGTTGAATCTGCTAAGGGGGATGCAAGGCTACAACGAATTGGTAATTATGTGTAAAGGAGAGAGAATAGGTAGGTCCAAAATCCACAGAAGCCACTGGAAAAAGTTCTCAGCAAAGAAAATAGGAAACAAAGTGCGTGGTGTAAGATGATTCAAAACCAAACGAGGAGGATCCCTGAATCCTTAGAAGGGGATGAACAAAGTTAGTTGAGGCCGTTGGGTTAAGTTCTGGGCAGAGCGTAAACAAGGCAAAGGGCATGGACAAGAGTAATTTAGGGAAAAGCTAGGTGGAGCCAAAAAGATCTGACGGGAGAAAAACTGAGAGACTAGCATTAAGGAGCAACCAAATAGGCTTACCAAAACCACAATACTATTTTTCCCCTACAAGGATGAGTACTGGCCCAAATTCTCCCATGTTACGATTAATGTTGAGTTCCTACCAAACAAAAAGTTCATTGAATCTACCTTGTGTGATGTACTTGAGACCTCCATGTTCCTAGTCTTGGATATGAACCTGACATCACCTTGACACATTACCTGTGTATTTGGGTTACCACACACATTGTCCATCCATGCCATAGCCTTCATTCCTTGTGTTCCCACAAGCGCGGAAGGACGAAATGCCTAGTCACCCAAAACCATGATGGAGCCATCCCCTAAGATGTTAGTCGCTGATGTGCAATGACTGGTGGGACTTGCCACCCATCTACTCCTCATTCTCCTATTGTCCTTGGCCTTCTCCACGTGCTTGATCCACCTGCCCTCTGCTAATATCATGTCCATGTGCTCATTCCACATTTCCATGTGTGCGCTAGAGCCCCAATAAGCCCCACCCCCAACCTTTGCGCATTGGCTCCTGTTCATGTGATGCATTAGGTTAAGGGGGATAATGATTCAACTCCTTCCATGCCTAAAGTTCTAGGCGGTTTCCCAATGGATTCATTTTTCAGATTATTTGTTTCCTTGTTATGTTCTCTCAGTATGTGGAAGAATGTTGGCTTGATGGTCTGAGAGTCGACTCGTATTCGGTCAATTATTCATTTTAGGATTAAGTTTTTTGGGTATGTCCCCTGAACCATTATCCTTATAAAATTCTTGGAGTCTCCTAGGACATTCAAATTGAGAATTTGGGGGGTCTTTGCTAGTTGAAGGTCTTTTAGTAATGCATAAGCCTCTACTTTGTTATTGGTGTCTTTCCCAAGATTCCAATAGTAAGTTAAGATTCTTTTTCCTTCGAGATCGTAGAGAACACCGCACCCCTCACCTTCCTCCCCTAGGTTTTCCTTTGAAGTGCCATCAAAACAGAGTGTATGAGCTTGTTGCTTTTGGATCCAATCATCTATATTATGAAGAGTATGAAGCTACGAGGATGATTTTTGTGTTGAGTGTGTATTCTTACCAGAATGAAGGTTAAAACTTGTGATCCAGTCCTTCTATGGGGTATTCCATTTGGACAAATCTTTTATATTCAAAGATTTAATGTTCATTATTTCTGAGAGAAGCATTTTTTCCTTGCCAACAACACTTTGGGGAGGGGATTTTTTTCCATGGAAGATTTGTTTATTTCTTGCTAGCCAGATGTGCCAACATATGAACTTGGGAAGAGCCCTTCATATACACTTAAATATTGTTTTTTCCCAAAAGGATCCTTGATATAACTTTTCCCACTTCCTCAGGCTAGGATTTAGAGCAGAGATCCATCTTATTTGTTGTGTTAGATCTCCAAAGGCCATGTTCTAGAAGGTTTTCGAGAAGGGGAAAAATCTCAGAAGAGGTGTTGAATGGTATCTTGGATACTTTGGCAAAGGGGGCAGTCGAAAGAGCCATGAAAGCCTCTTTTCATTATATTTTCACCTGTTAGAATTTTTCCATGGGATAGGGACCAAATAAAGATGTTTATTTTAGGGAGAGAGTCTTAGCTCCAAACTGTTTTCCATTTTGTTGAGTTCTGGAACACCCTTAAAGTGGAGAGGAGTGTGTTGTATCCATATTTTACCAAGTATCCATTTGTTCCCCAACCATGGATGTCTGGAGTATGTCTGAGGATAAGAGTTGCCCCTTTGATGGACGAGGACAAAATTTGAGCTTGGTTGGAAATGTGAGCGGAAACACCACCCAAGTTCCACTCCTTCCAACTACCCTTTTCATTCCAAGTTGATATTTCAAAGATAGTTCTTTTTTGTTTCGCTATCAACCATCTTTTCAGATCACCAAGTTCTACCTCACAGGAGGTGAGGTCCACTCACAGTATCTGGTCTTGTCAAAGACTCATCAATTTTCCATTTCCCGGAATCCACGAAATGTGCTCCTTGAAGAAGGGAATCACTTCTCTAATTAGTTTACATATTTGTGATCCACGGTGAGGATCATGCGTGTTATCCATGCATCCTTTTCTTCTTCCCAGCCTATATTTTTTTTATTATAGCCATTTTCCACCAGTCCTTTTTTCCCATTACTATCCTCCAGAGAAGCTTGGCTCCCATTGCTATGTTGGCCACTTCGAGATCTCTAATTCCCATTCTCCCACTTTTCTTGGGAAGGGATACTATGTCCCAATTCACAACTGGAAATTTTTTGGAGTTGGATTTTCCCCCTTGCCACAGAAATTTGCGAATGATTTGGGCCATGTCTTTCAGAATTCCCTTTTGGGAGAGGAGGGAAGAGAATTGAAAGAGGGGCATATAAGATAATAGTGATTTGATTAGGATCACCATCCCTGCTGGATTGATCCACCTTGATCCCCAAGATTCCATCTTTTCCCTGACTTTTTGAAGAGAGAGTTGCCAATACTCACCAGGGAGTGATTTTAAGCACAGAGGAAGTCCAAGATATTTGAAAGATTTCCAGGCCAATGATATCACAAATCCCAGAATTTGAGCGATCCCTACTATGATAATAGCTGAGACATTCCATACATAAATTTGACATTTTGTCTTATTAAGGAGCCCACCTGAGACTAAGAGAAAAGTGTCAAAAACTTGATTTAGTCTTTTGGCCATGGCTTTTGAAGCTCCACTCAAGAGAATTGTGTCATCAACAATATGTGAATGATTGATTCATTTGAACCCTGGGCTATTTTAATTCCTGGGATTGAGCCATTGATGCTTTCCCACTCCAATGTTCGATTAAGAGTCTCTGCCATGATCACATGCATAAGAGGGGAGAGTGGACATCCCTGCCTTAAGCTTTTGGAGGCCTTAAAGAAGGGATTTGGTCATTTGTTTAAGAGGGGACTGATCCAAGGGGATGCAATGCAAGTTTCCATCCAAGAAATAAAATCTTGACTCAACCCAAAATTTTTCATAAACTTAAAAATAAAATCATGTTCTACTCTATCAAAGGCATTTTCCATATCTAATTTTATTTCCATACCTCATTCTCCTCGAGAGTTGTTGGAGTATATTTCTTCTTGTACTAGAACAAAGTTGTCCCAAATTTGTTGGCCTTCCAAAAATCTTCCTTGGTTAGGAAGGATTGTTAATCTAAGAAAAGTGTTCAACCCTTTAGCTATGATTATGGCCATGATTTTATAAAACATATTACATAGAGAAATGGGTCTAAATCTGTCTAGAGTAGAGGCACCATTTTATTTTAGAATAAGCACTAGGAAGGAGGAATTGGTGGCTCCTCCCATTTTATTTATTTATGAGAAAATCTTATCATTGTGATGAAGTCATGCTTGATTATGTGCCAACATCTTTTATATAAATGAAGGGTGAAGCTTGATTATGTGCCATCATCTAGTCTCAGATATTTGTCTTCGTTGAATTGATTGATAGATTTTAGGATTTCAACTTCTTATATTCGTCTATTGAGATTTATATTGTCTTCATCCATTATTTTACCTGGAATATGCCTGAGAAGAGAATCAACTAGGTCATCCTCTTTTCTTCCATTTGAAGTATAGAGCTTGTGGAAATGATTAGTAGTTTTCTTCTTTATTTGATAAAAATCCTTTATAATTTCCCCTCCTAGTGTTTTGATTTCATAGATTTGACTGGCCCAAATTCTGTATTTTTCATGACTGTGAAAGAGGGATGTATTTTGGTCCCCTGCTTTCAACCAAAGCCTTCTGGATTTTAGTATCCATATGATTTATTCTCCATTTAGCGCTTGAATTTATTCTTTGTGGATTTTTTCTCAGTCATTATATGGCTTTGTTGAACCTCTTTTGTCTCCATTTCCTCTTGTATTTTTTCGCAATGAATATTTTTATCTCTGACCTTGTTCTGAGCCAGGTTCGAGGAGGTTTTTTCCCATTCTTTTAGGAATCCTTTCACCAACTTGAAATTATTCTCCCATATATAATTTGGAGATCTTATAATCCACTGATTCTAGATTTGACAAATAGAGGAAAGGAACTTCGAATGACCCATCCAAAGGTGATTGAATCTGAAGGGAATGGGGGCCCAATTTTTTTGTGGTTTGAATGCTAGAGAGATAGGACAATGATATGATCCTACCTAAGGAAGATTCAAAGAACGAGCTTTTTTTGCGAGGTCCAAGAAAGTGTTTCTTATTAAGAATCAATCTAGCCTAGCCGCAATGTGGTATGGTCCTTCTCTTATGTTGTTCCAAGTGTACATACCTTTAGTAGGTGGAACATCAAAGAGATCTAGATCCGAAATTGCATCGTCCATTTTTTCCCTGAATTGATCTCTCGCGATAGCTACCCCTCGTTTTTCTTTTAATCATCTTGTGGTGTTGAAGTCCCGGACAATGATCAAGTTTTGAGGAGGGTTTTCAGTGGCCATATCCTGAAGGGATCGCCAACATTCTACTTTTTCCAGATAATTATTTTTCATATAAACATTTATGATGGAGTATAACATACTTGTAGCTTTCTTGGTTAAGGATACCATCAACCATAATTGGTACTGCACCTGCTCCTCTAGCTTGAATTCTTTCACGTTCTGGAATGTACCTTTTCTTCCAGAGGCTCCTCTAGAACAAATTTCTTTACCTTTTTTCCATATTTGTTTCAGATCTTGGAGGGTTTCTGGGTCCCTCATTTTTGTCTTTTGGAGTAGGAGGATTGAGGGTTTTTATAATTGTATTAGTTTTGTAACTTCTTCTTTTGTGTCCTTGCTCCCTAATCCTCCATAGTTCTAGGAGAAAACTTTCATCATTTATCAACGGATTTCGATGCCCCCCGTTTAGAGGGCTGAGATGATGCTCCCTTGTGTTGGGCAGACTTATTTTTCTTATATTTTTCTTCTTTTTTTAATGCTTCCTCTATTGTTTTTTGGATGCCTAGCTCTTTTTCTTTGTCTACAACTAATTATCCTTTATTTCTATGAGATTTTCTTCTTCTTTTTTTTGTTATGGTTGGTGGGGTGACCTCTAGATCTGTATCACTATCATAAGTATCCCTTCTTTCATATTTTGAAAAATATGGGAGCTCTGGGGGGAGATTTGGGGGAGATTTTGTTCTCGATTCCCCACTTGTGATTAGGATTTTTTTTTCTTTACCTTTTTTGACCTCCTCCTCTGTCTCTTCTTGTCTCTTTTTTCCATTTTCTTCCTAGATTTTCCCAGGTTCCTCCATCTTACCTTCTATTGGTAGACCAACATACCAATTATGACTTGATTCCCCTTTGTGTGGAGATCCTGAAGGTCATTCTCTCAGACCTGGAGATTTTTCTCTCTGTCCTTGTGAAGGATTCGAGGGTTTTTTTCCAATATCTTTTTTCCTCTTTCATTGTTTATACTAATCTTTCTTCAGGTCCTGATCCTAAGTTTCCTTGACCCGAGGGAAATTTTTTGCCAAGTGTCTGTATTCATGGAATGCTTTCCATTTGAAGGGAATTTTCTCGTAATCTACTTGTTCAATATAATACCAATTATATAAGTTTAGTTGTATTTCTTTTGGGAGCCCTTTTTCCAAGTCTACCTCCACACAGAGTCTGGCACAATATTGAATTACCTCTCTTAATTCATCCCGATCGATATATTTTCCCAATGATTTGTCGATTCTTCTTATGGTTTCAACATTCCAGTAGTGAAGTGGGAGGAATGGCAGTCCTACCCACATAGGGACTGTTGAGGGATTATCATTTTCTGGACTGAAATCTGGAGTCCATTTATTGAGATACATTCCACGAGCACCCATCAAGTATGGGAATCTTCAGAAAATCGGGTATCTCTCTTCTTTTTTTTTGAATAAGAAAGCGAAGAAACCCTTACCACAAAAGGTCGTCAAAATTTTTCCGTGGGTCAGTTTCCGCTAGTCCGATTCCAACTAGTGGTGCATGGATTTTGGGGAGGGACACAATCCTGTGAACTTCCCTATCAGTCATTTTTCATCCAATCTGAGGGATAGCGGTCGTGTTGAGGGAGCATGCACAACAAGTGTTGGGATTTCTCTCGATTGTTTTATGAATCAGGATGGAGTTTCCTTCTGTGTCTTTGGGTATTAGGATATGAAGTCCTGGAAGGCCTGCAGATATGATGTCGATGACCTAGGGGGTGGATCCCCCCCACATAGGGGGTCATTGCATCCCAAACACAATCATAAGGGTTCATAGGCATGGATCAGAAGCCCTAACCCTAGCACTCGTCGAAAAATGTGTGCTCACTATTTGACTAACTAGAAATACCACTATATTTGAAAAATTGGATGGATTCTTAATAACAGATTCGATGCTCCATTTATTTTTCAAAGAAGAATATATAAAAGTGAACTCACCAACGTATTTTCTTTTAAATTTGGATTCTTAACAACATATTCAATGCTCCATTTAGTTTCCAAATAAGAATATGTAAAAGTGAACTCACCAAGGTATTAAGTGGTGCATGTTTATAATCACCCATTGTTTATTCATGTTTGAAGCTAAACAATGGACCTATCATCTATCCATGCAACCTAGTTTCCATGAATTAAGCAAGAAGGTGTGAGATAATCTAGTTGGAAACAATTTTTGTTTTATAGTGGTATCGTTTCCATTGACAAGTGTCTTGCCATCTTTTTTTCCTTTCGGATCTTCCAATTTTTCCTTTTAACCTCGTCATTTCCTACTCCATTGATCCCTTTTATTTTGACATTTTGGATTCCTTTTAACCATGTAATTATTTTTTTCCTTCTAGATCCTCCAATTATTCATTTTAACCTCGTCATGTCCTACTCCATTAATCCCTTTTATTTTGACATTTTGGGTTCTTCCATTAATCCCTTTTATTTTGACATTTTGGGTTCTTCCATTAATCCCTTTTATTTTTAAATTTTGGGTTCTTGATGGATCATAATTCCTCACAAAATGAAATTACATGGGGAGAGTATTAGGATTACATATGTGTCTATATAGATGGGATGAAATTCTTTAGATCATAATTCCTAACAAAATGCTTTCTGGAGAGTATTAGGACTACATATGCATCTATATAAATGGTATGAAATGCTTTCTATTCAAGTTGATCGAATGGCAGGAAGGATAATTTCATAAAATTACGATGGTGTGCTATAAAACACATGTCGATATACATGAGTATTTTTAAACACTTTCTGAAAATATATGTTGTTGGATAATAAACTCTCTTTTGGACACCAATCCCAAAACTCTTTAGCTTGGCATGCCAACCAATTATCCATTGTTTTTTTCAAAATTGGATTTTATTTGAGGTTATGAAGACACTATGTGAGACATTTATGTCTACATATAATAGTTATATGTAGAACACATATTAGGTTTTTTTTAATTAATGAGAGTGGATTTTATGCACCTAGGGAAAGAGAATACAACAAACAAGATGACAAGTTCACATGATTCATGTGTTCTTTGGACCATATCCCAAAGGGGATTGAACATGGATAGAATCCATCCAAATCATTAGGTTGTACACTTAGTGCCCTATTTTTGTATACACAAGCTATCATATTTTGATTATTGACACATATGAAAGTAGCAATAATGTAGAGGCACATTGTACTTTACATGGTTGTTAATATTTCATTTTGTAATATTTTGGATTAGTTAAACCACAACAATAATGAATTTTCCTCCAGCTCATTCAATTAAGCTTGGTCATATTCAAAATATTTTAGTGTTCTATTATAAAATTCTTTATTTTTCTTGGAGGCATGATGCATTTCTTGATTAGACATTTAAAAATTTAGATATATTTTTTTCTAAAACAAGTTAATGTTTGTGCTTGGGCTCGACTAAGGTTTTCTTCATAGGCCCAGCTGGTATTTGAATTGAAATTCATGTGGCTTAGTGGTGAAATTGAACATATGTGTCTAGAATTAGGATGGACGTTTGGTGCATAGAATTGAATCACAAGGTGGATTGTATCCTTGTAGGATTAATAGTGATGGATAGAGCCTTAGTGAAATACTAGTATGTTTGCATGCTTTATAATTCTATTTAAATCCGAACTCTCTTAGTCTTTTTCTATGTTTGCAATTTGTTGGTAGTTAAACTAAGTTATTCAATGAGCATCCATGCTGCAATTGTGAACCATTGAATTATATAGTTTAAACAACTACATGAAAGGTCTAGGAGATGGACGTTTTTCAAGAAATGCTTTTTTGATAGTTGCACATGATATGATATTAAGGATATAGCAAATGGTGCGGTCCTATATTATTATTTTTTTTTTCACCAACAAGAGAAACTGTCATTAAGGTAGAATGAAATATAATATTCGAACCTGGGATGTCCATTTGGCACATGGTAGCAAATGTTGTGATATCATGCATATGCTTACTCGATTTAAACATTGTGTATTCCATTGTAGAGAAAAACCATGCTGAGGACATTCTATTTAATTATATTTCATCATACCTATTTTCTTTATAGCTTCCCTTGTTCCAATTATTTTTTAAGGATGATAATTATTTAGTAAAATTTACTATAAATTTATTTCAATTAGTTTTGAGAGGGTTTATTAGAGTGCTTATTTAATACATTTTATTTTAAAATTCAAAAATAAAGTAATTATTAATTTTCAATAATGATAATAATTTTATAAAATTTAACATAAATATGTTGTAATTAGTTTTGATAAGGTTTATTGGAATGTTTCTTTAATTCTTATTTGAATCTTTTGAAAAAAAAATTCTAAATAGGTGATTTTGATAAGCATTTTCACTAAGAAATTTTCATGGTTTACTTTTAGTGAGACATTTTCATGTGTCATTTTAACTAAGTAATTTTCACTGAGGCATACCTATATAATCATAATCTATGAATTTGACCTAATTGGGTTTACAAGTTCTTTCTCCCACTTTTGTTTATAATTTATCTCTTCTCTATTTCTTTATTCTAATATGAACAATCCACATTTACCAAAAAAATATCAAGAGAAAACCTACCAAAGTAACCTTAGATAGTCTATTGAATATCATTACATAAATGTAGAGAACATAAAGAATCAAAAATTCAAAAATACCTAGAGGTGATGCTTTATAATAAGTTTAGATACTTTGAATACAAGATACAAAAATAGATAGAAAATAAAATATTGGGGAATAAGAAAGAAAATCTAGCAAAAAAAATAATCATCCCAAGAAAGAGAGGTCAATAATATATAAAATCTGAATCTAAGGAATACAATTCAAGAGCTAGAAAAAAATAAAAAATAACAATTTGACCATAAATAGCTTGGAAGGTAAATTGGATATCAAACTAATCAAAGAGGAAATGAATAATCTTATAGAGTTAGACCATAAGCATAACAAAAGAGCCTTCAACCTCATAATTTTTGTATTAAAAGAGAATAAATATGAGGACATCCTAGCACTAGTCAAAGAACTATGAAATAAATTACAAATTGAAACAACTTGTCTCATATAACCAAAGATATTGGAAAAAAAATTGAGCATAAGAATAGGTTGGCTCATGTTAATGTGAGATTTAATGACGATAAATATGGCATATTCAATAAATATATAAGTTTGAAACAATCAAGAATATTTATAAATGAATTATTCATTCCAAAATACCAAGCTTAATTTTGAAAGGAAGTTTAAAAGGTAAAAGAATATAGGAAGCAAGGAAAATTGACAACAATTAGGCATAGAGAAAATGTTATTAGAGATAGAGACAAAAAATACAACAATAGATAGGAATTTGGGACACTCGAGATCCTCTCTTGGAACTATCATGGCCATGGAGCAAAGGGCCTATGTTAAGCTGGATCCCAAGTGAAATTGATATTATATTTCTTCTCCAAACTTTGAAGCATGAAGAATATAAGGTCGCTAAAATAGAGGTATTTGTCTTTTGATCATTATGGAACAATATGTCCTGTCATGTAGGGATTGGAGGCATGACATGTTACATGAAAAAGAACATTTTCCCTCAAATTAGACTGCACAAGAAAGGAATTTTCAATTAGTACATGTGGATAGATATTTTAGATATTAATATTTATATATAAATATTGTATTTTGTGCCTATTATGTCTACCTTTTATAAGAAATATAATCTAGATAAAAGTGGCCTCTAGAATAGCTTAAAAGAAAATATTTATAAGTCTAAGAAATGAAGGTGGTATCTATTGAGTATGTTTTCATTGATGTCAACATGGCGACAAGAGTCCCGATGATTAAAAAGGATCACATTATTGAGTTTGGAAATAAACAACATGCGGTTTCCTTGTCTTGAAATCAAATCTACATTTGGATTCTTCAAGTAGCCATTTATTTTATGCTTGATGTTGTGTTCTAGTTTTTGGTGAATACCTTAACCCCTTCACGAAAATGTGGTGTAGATGAAAGAATTAAAACATGTACGTGTTTCATTTTTTTATCTTAGTGTCTTTAATTTCCCTTATAGAATCGATTAGATTCTTATATAGAGAAGTTGTGCCTAGAATTTTGAACTTGTCTGGATACATTGACAATCCTATTCAACTTAGATCTACAGAATCACATGGTACAAATGATGGAAAGGGCATAATTGATGAATCAACAATGGAGAATAGAGTGGAGGAGACAATGGAGAAAATCAAAGACATAAAATAAAAATAGTGTTTGACAATGGAGATCGATCATGATATTAGATCAATGGTCGAGGTCAATTTCACACTGTAAACATGTGCACTCCTTAACATGATTGGACCCCTCACATGTATGATGTTTAAAAAACACAAGACTAAATCGTGCACTCGATGTGGTTAATCGATGATGTAGAGGAAGCTAAAAACTTAATCAACAGTCCAGAATGAATTGTGCCCCCTCCCCCTTGTGTGTATGATGTTTAACAAATGGAATGGTGGTCGCGAAACTCAACCATAGTTAGCACTCCAGTGACATGTCACATGCTATTTAATTTCAGCCCCACCTACCTATGGTTAGCGTAACCACACGAGACGCCCCGAAATCAATGTTGGATTGGCGCTTGTCCAAGTGATGACAGTATGGCATATGAAGCACATAGGAATAATCAAGCATCCAAAATTTGGTGGTCAAGGCCAAGTTAGAAACATGAAAACAACCACTTGTATCATAGTGATTGGACCATGCGTAAAGCATTAATTGAACCACATGCCATAAGAATATTGGGCCACGTACAATCAATATTCTAGCTTAGAGTTCTGAAAAGGGTCAAAGGTTGTGATAACGTCAACATGATGTCATCTACCACGTAACTGCTATGTTAGTTTCCATGTCAATTCCATATGTGTTGTGCCATGTCAGTGTGATGTCTGCGTGAAATAATTGTAAACAAAATGAAACTTAAATATTGACCATTGATCGACAAAGATCAATGACCAAGATCAAATGTTAAGGGGCCCAGTGTATATCTCCATACCGGAATACCAGATTACTTGGTGAAAAATCATTAATAAAGTTTTGATGGCTTCGGGGCCAATAACCTAGTGGCCCGATACCCCAATGGACCCAATGGTCGAAACATGGATGGTAAGGTTCCATATTGACAAAGAGTTGAATGAAATCAAAGTTCTCAGTGGACTGATAAGGCCGATGGGTCAATAAATTGGTACCACACCAGATCAAAATGGTAAAGGTGTAGAGCTAAAGTGCCCTATTGGGATGGTGGTCCGACCACCTAGTGGTGATGCCACATTAATGCCATGACTGAGCCATGTGTCAAAGTTCCATGTCAGCATAGTGATAGAGCAAAGTCAGAGGAAGCAATGAGTAAATGGCCACGTCGATGCTACATATTCTAGTACACATGGAAGGGGTTTGTGTGGAGGCTACGTTAGATACAAAACATGAATTGGTTTCCCATGTACAAGGCCATGTGTCAGGATAGGGGTATTCCACATGGAGAGAACATGTCATAACATGTATAAGTGCCACATCACACTGATATATCACAAATCATATGAATGATTGAAGGCTTGGGGGTCAATATCCTAGGAGCCCAGGGGCATGATATCCTAATAGTCGAGATATCAAGGGAACATAAGAACAAGATCGATGACTAAGATTAAATTAGGGATCAGATTGGATGGCTCATGTGCGTTGAGGACTTGCTTTATGTTTTGTTTGGTAGAAAGTAGATCAATAGTCATGATGTTTTCAAGGATCAGATCCAATGGTAGTTGAGTGATGTAATTTGTGTTGTGGTATGTGAGCAGATCATGCACAAAATTGAGGGGATTTGTATCGATTTCGAAGGATGATTTGCAACAAAATTTTATGGAAAATAAAAGAGAGTCTATATCATAAGAATTCCTTATATGTGGAAAAATTGTTGAGTATATGGGCTCTATAAGTAATGAATCCATGCTTATTCTTTCAAGGGGAAATAGAAAGTGTGAAGTGTGTGGAAGAAAAGGTGTGAAGAGAGTAGAGGATCTAAGGAACATAAGAATAATGGTGCTTGAAAGGAAGTGAGGAGGAAGTATTTGTAACTCTTAGGTTCAAATATACACAATAATGAAGGAAAAGGAACCAACATTCGGCTAAGGGTGTCTAGGAGGTGCAAGGACAAAGGGACTTATGCAGCTGATGAACTGTGATTGTAGAAATTAAGGAGTAGAGATGTGAAGATAAAGGAAATAGATAATATACTATTTTTGAACAACTTGTAGAGATTGATATGTTCATGAATAAAGTATATGTTGAGTTGAAGCTCATTAAAAGGGGATTGGTGTCTTCTATAGGTGGAATCCTGCAAACAACTATTACTGAGTTGTCATTCAATCAAGTGGATTGGTGTCTCATGCACGTTAGTGCCTGAAAACATTGTTGTGGATTTGGTTCTTAGAAGAGGATATTGGTTTCTCCTACAGGTTGGTACAAGTAAGTATTTTAATTGTAGGTTGGCGCCTACAAGATTTTATTAAAGTATTATTTTGTTGTTTTCTCCCATTTGGGTTTGCACGCAAACCATTTGTGTTCTTTGATTAAGTGGACATTGTTAATTTTTTGCATTGTTAATTATAATATTTGGGATGATTAATAAAAGTTAGAAATAGTTTTTAGATTGTTAAAATTATGCAACCGTGATTCTCCCCCCCCCCCCCTTCTCAATATTGATAAATATTTCAACAATTGGTATCAAAGTGGGTTCCTTCGAAAATAATCAAACACTATAAGGTAGATCCTTATGGAACACGTAGAAAACCAGGAAAGAACTTCCAAAAACAAGTCCCCATTCTTTGATGGATTAGATTATTAATTCTGGAGCATCAAAATGAGATTATATCTACAATCATTAAGATATGATGTCTTGAAGTCAATAAAAAATGGTGACACCTCCCTTGAAAGTGAACTCTATGATGCAACTGCCAAAAGATAAATGAAATGAACTCCAAATACATGAATGTTATTTTGTATGGATTAGCAAGATCAAAATTTACTAAATTTATGTGTTGTGGATCATTGAAGGAAATATGGGACAAGTTGCATAACACATATGAAGGGAATGGTAAATTCAAGAACGAAAAACTACAAACTGATAGGGGACAATTTGAAAATCTCAAGATGAGAGAAGATGAAGATATAGCATCCTACCTTCTTCATCTGGATGAGATTGTTAACACTATCAAAGGACTAGGTGAAACCATAGATGAAAAAGTTGTTGTACAAAAGGTTCTAAGAACACTTCCATCAAGATTTGACCCCAAGATATATTCCATTGAAGAAATGAAGGATTTAGGGACTCTAACAATGGATGAATTGCATGGAATCCTTACAGCCTATGAAAAGATAAATGTGCAGGAAAAGCCATCAAAGCATGTCGCGGAATTCAAAGCATCAAACGGACAAGCTCAAAAGGAAACCAAACATATGAATCCTCTAAAGAAGAACCATATGCAGAGGAAGCAAACTTCTTCAGAAGGATCAAAAAAGGAACTAGAAAATACAAAGGTAGATTAGGACATTTTTTTGCTAAGTGCCCTTACAAAAGGGACTCTATTTTTAGGAAAAACAAATATCACTATACATGTGAAAAAAATGAAGAGAAAGGGAGGAATTACAGGAAAATAAAATATGTATGCAAAGGATGAAGGAAACTCGTTTGATGAAGAAGACAACAACAAAAAATATGTTTTATTCATGGCCATCAATGAATTATATGATGATGAAACCTTAAAAAATGAAGACCCTGATGATGAAGGAGAATTTAATATTGAAGGTAAACTAATTTTTTCTCTAAGTGAACTGAAAAAAAAAATAGAAAGAAAAATATGTCTCTTAAGGAAGAGCTAAGAAAATCAAAAGGAGAATATCATGAACCAAATAGTGAAACTGAGACTATCAGTCTAAAAACATAATTAAAAAAAGTAAAAAAGAATTGAAAAAACTTTGGCAACTAAGCTCAAAGAAATGGAGGATATCTACCATCAAAGAGAGATTGAAATTGTTTTCCTAAGAAAAGAATTAGAGAACATTGTCGCCCAATTAAACAAAAATCCAAGGTTTGAAAAGACTTTAACAGTCATAGAAGACATTCTATATGTCCAAAGATCATCATTTTATAGAACTAGTCTTGGCTACAACAACAGACAAAAAAATATTGATTTTGAGATACCAGAAAGAAGGGAGAAGACTCAAAGATATGCAATTGTACTTAGTATTTCCAATCACAATGAACATACTATAAAAAATGAAGTAGACAAAAAATAGAAAGAGGAAGATCAGCAGAAGATCACATATACTTCCAACAAACCATCTCAAAGGTTTACCAACATAAATGCTCCACCAAGAAGACCTCCTACAATAAGATATTTTCTTGGTAATTTTTTTTCTTGTCATACTTTTTGGCATAAAGAAATCAACTTCAGGGCTAGTACAAGATATAACTATATGAGAAGTAGATATATATACAATACTACCATAAATTTCTATAAGAGTAACAAAACAACTCAATAGTTTGCATACATAAATTATAATCAATTTTCTCCATTTATGAACTCCAACGTTGTGTGTTACAATTGTAATAACTTTGTCCACAGAGAACATGAATGCAGATTAAGATTGGAATCCACGGGGAAGAACATGAAAGAGAAATCTTCTACTAAACATGAGGAAGGAAACAAAAGAGTATGGAAGGAAAAACCATATCAACAAAAAGGGAAAGAGAACAATCTAGCTCTACATGCTCGAAACAACACAAGCCAATGGTCTATTGATAGTGGATGCTCCAAGAACATGACAGGAGATCAAAGTAGGTTTTTAACTCTTGATAAGAAAAAAGGAGGCAAGTTCATGTTTGGAAATGATAATTCTACCAAAATAATTGGAAAAGGAACAATCAGACATGGAAGTGAGAAATCCAAAGAAGAAAATGTGTTGTTGATTGAAGATATGAAACACAATCTTCTCAGTGTCAGTAAAATATGCGATCAAGGACACACACTTACTTTTGACTCTTGAAAGTGTGAAATAAGAAGCAAAAAATATGGTAGAATGGTTGCTACAACAGTCGGGACTCCTAATAACATATATTTTAGATGAACTAAAAGGAGATAAATGTTAGATGGTATAGGTAGATCAAACATGGCTATGGCACTGAAGAATGGGACGCACAAATTTTGACAATTTGGAAAAAATCAACAAGAAGCAGGATGTAAGGGATCTTCCCTTAATTGTAAAACCCTCATATCCCATTTTCCAACATTTCCAACATGGAAAGTAGACCAGAGTCACCTTCAAAAAAAATGAGAATTCAACTTTATAGCCTTTGCAACTCATTCATATTGATCTCTATGGACCAACCGGAACCAAAATCTTACAAGGTGAGCACTACTTTATGTTACTTATAGATGAATACACTAGCATAGCATGGGTTTCTTTTCTAAATAAAAAATCAAAAACAATTACTAAATTTAAGGTGTTTAAAGAACTAGTAGAAAACAAAATTGACCTTAAAATCAAGTGCTTACAATCAGATAATGGAGGTGATTTTACCTCAAATGAATTTGAGAAGTTCTGTGAGATGCATCGAATCAAAATATAATTTGCAGCAACTAGGACACCAAAATAGAATGATGTTGCAGAAAGAAAAAATAGGACCATGTAAGAAATGGTAAGAACTATGTTAACTGAATTCAAACTATCAGATATGTTTTGGAGAGAAGAAGTACATATTGTTGTTCATATTCTAAATAGATGTATTCTTAGAAAGAAAAAAAACATCATAAAACACCATATGAACTTTGGAAAGGAAGACCTGCAACAATTAATTATCTCAATGTATTTGGGAGTAAATGATACATAAAGAGAAGTGAAGATAATTTGGGTAAATTTGATTCTAGAATAGATGAAGGAATAGTTTTAGGTTACTCATCTAACAACAAAGCCTATATGTGCTACAATATAAGGTTGGAAAAGGTATTAATGAGTACAAATGTGAAAGTAGATGATCAAAAGTCACATGTTACAAACCAGATTTCAAAAGAAGAAAAATGCAGAGAAGATGATGAATATCTGCAAGAATGACAACATGAAGAGGAACAATAAGAAGAAGACATATCAGAGGAATAACAACAATAAGAATAGCATAAAGAATAATAACACCAAGAAAATAAGGATCAACGAATAGGATAAGGAGATGAAACAAAAAGGCAAGACACAAAAACTCCTTCAAGTTATGTACAAAAGAATCATCTTCAAAGCCAAATTCTTGGAGATATGAGTGCAGGAACCCAAACAAGGAGAAGAATAAATAATAAAGTAAATGTTTCCTTACTATCTACAATAGAGTCTCATAACTTTAAAAAATCTATCCAAGATGAACATTGGATCAATGCCATGAATGATGAATTGGACCAAATTGAAAAGAATCAAACCTGGTATCTTTTTCCTAGACCCAAGGATAACAATGTGATAGGCACTAAGTGCGTTTTCATGAATAAGCAAAATGAAAATGGATAGGTATTAAGAAACAAAGAAATATTGGTATGCAAGGGATATGCTCAAATTCAAGGATTTTAATTTGAAGAAACTTTTTCTCCTGTAGCAAGATTGGAAGCAATCAATATGTTTCTGGCATTTTCTTACTACAAGAACTTTAAAATTTATCAAATGGATTTTAAATCAGCATTCCTAAATGGAAATTTAGAGGAAGAAGTATACATTGAACAACCTCAAGGATTTAATTTATCACAATGTGGATATTATGTGTGTAAACTCAAGAAATATCTTTATGGCCTAAGGTAAGTCCCTATAGCTTCGTACTCCAAACTAGAAAAACATCTACACCAACAAGGATTTAAAATAATATTTGTAGACAAAAACATCTACATCAAAAATGAGGAAAAACACATGATAATAATTGTTGTCTATGTGGATGATAGAATTTTTGGAAGTAATATTGGCAAGCTAAGAAAAACATTTGTTGAAGAGATGCAAAGTGAATTTCAAATGTCAATGCTAGGAGAGACATCATTATTCTTAGGATTGCAGATCTCTTAATAAAACAAATTTGTCTTGATATCTCAAATGAAGTACAATAAGGATATTCTCAAGAAGTTCAAAATGGAGTTTTGTAAACCAATTAGCACCCCTGCGACCACAAGATGCAAGCTCAACAAATATGATGAATCCATGGAAGGAAAAAAAGTTGTATAGGTATATGATTGGTAGCTTGTTGTATGTAACTTCTTCAAGGCCAGATGTGGTGTAGGAAGTTGGAATTGTCGCAAGGTTCCAATCAACACCAAAATAATCACATGTACATGAAGTCAAGAGAATATTCAGATATATCAATGGTAATTTGGACTATGGATTGTGGTATCGAAAAGGTGAATATTTTATCTTGAAAGCATACACAGATGTTGATTGGGTAGGATGTGTAGATGACCAAAAAAGAAAAAGTGGAGGTGCATTATTTGTATGCAATTGCCAAGTTTCCTCGTTAAGAAAAAAGAAGTCATCAATCTCCTTGTCAACTCCAAAATCTTAATACATTGCAGCATGAACCTCTTGGACACAAGTTATTTGGATGAAGAAGACTTTGTAAGACATTTAAAATGATTACAAACAACCAATCTCTATAATATGTGATAACACTAGTGAAATAAGCATTTCTAAGAACCTGGTCATGCATTCAAAAACAAAACACATACTTATCAAGAATTATTTTCTAAGAGAACAAGTCACAAACCAAATTGTGAAACTGGAGTATGTGTCAACCAAGGAACAAATTGCAGACATATTTACAAAACCACTGCCTAGAGATACATTTGATTATCTTAGAGAGAAGATGATAGTCATCCCCATTTCATCAATCACTGTCCAGTGTTGGGTAGAGCGGAAATTTCAACATTAACCTCATTTAATCTTGAGAGTATATCATAAAGTTTTTGACTTACTATAACAAGTTTGATGTCGGATTTTATAAATTTTAGATTAGGAAGGGTTCTTTTTTGGTCATGTGTGCCTCAATAATGAATCTACAATATCCTTAGAAGGATGGAAGATCGAACAAATAACAACAAAATCCAGGTTTTATTCTTTTATTCTCTCTCTAAATTGTACCATATTTTTTTTCTTATGATATATAATAACACAAAACTTATTTTCATCCACTAGTCCACCAATTAGATAGTGTGGATCTAGTAATACTCTCATACAAAGTATCTCATCAAAACACCTTGTGTTGATTCTGTTTATATCATTGTTAGTTTTTTATGCTTTACATCTTCTTATTTCCCTATTGTAGCCAACAAAAAAAAATGCTTCTCACGTTTATCATCATGTTTATGTTATTTATCAATTTGTGAACACGAGAATAAGACATACAACAAAAAAAAAACCTTAAAATCAGCCAGCCTTGGATTTCTTCTACTCCAATCCTCTCATGACTCCATTCACTTCACATTATTTTTTAACAACTATTCAAAATGTAAAATAAGTAGCCACAATGTCTTCCCAAAAAAAATTGAAGGTTCCTTGTACTTAACCATAATCTATGTAATTTTAAATGATCATTCGATTTTTGCATTCAACAACTCCATTTGGATGAAAAATATAAATTGGAGTATGTTGTCTCTTTATTCCGTTATGCTCACAAAAATGTTTGAACTCGTGGGAAGGAGAAACTTCGCCCTTCTATCTACATGCAATGCCTTCAAAAAAAAATGGTTATGTTTCTTTGGAGTAGTTTAAAATTACTTGGAAAAATTGAAATATTTTGATTTCCCTATAAAAGAAAATACCGATGTTGTTTTACTCAAGCTGTTAACGAATGCAATGAAATACCTAGACCTAACAAAAGATGGTTTTCCTTTGGCTGAGAAGTCTATGCATATACCAACTTTAGAGCTTACATGACTCTATATGATATTCTTATAGAAAAGAGTATGCATTTTGTTTTTCAAGAATGCAATCTTTGTAGATTTTCATAGTATATCAGGAAAGTTAGTGAAGCTTATTTTAATTTTAATTTTTTAATATTATATATTATTAGATAGACATAGGTATAATTTTTGATTAATTATTTTTAATTTTATATTGATTTTCATTTTAAATTTATTTAAGAATAAAAAAATTTATTAAACAATTTTTTTTAGATATAAGATTATGATGAATGTAAACCAACTCTTAAAATTAAAATATTTTTTTAATTTTTAATTAAAAATTATAATTTTAAACCTTTTTTATAATTTTTAATCATATACTGTAAACAAGATATCATAAATAAAGAAGCACAATAACTAACCAACCAAATACACTTTTTCAACAAGGATTTATCAAAATATTGCCCAGAACCCAGTGGCCCAAATCCTTTAAACGAATGTTTCTGAGATCGTTTTACAGGTGTAGAAAACGTTTTGTACATTCAAATTATAAATTGCAACAGTTAAACTTCACCATTCCAACATTGTAAAACTTTTTTCTTCAAAGTTCTAATATAAAAACAGCCCAACAGAGCACAATTATGTGCATTTTGTTCACTTTTTATAACTTCTATGCCTAATTTTGTAACGATGCGACGCGAAAATATAAAACGGCAGTTTTATTCTATTGACATCTATGTGCTTTGGTTTTTCTGTATTTTGGATTGTAGAAAGAATCTATCAAGCCTGTCATGGAAAACCTGAAGCAGTAGGATTTTCAAAACTCTGAATCTGCAAACAATTTCTGGAAACGAAAAGAAAAACACTGGCTTGTAAAAACCAACACAGTGACTGCATTTAGTGATCATTATAGTTATACGTGGACAATTTTAAATGACATGAAGACGGAAATCGAAATTTCTTCTTATTTAAGAGCATTGAACTCATTTAACAACCTTCAATATATCTAATCGTTTACTGATTAGAATCTAATATGCCCAATGCTTGTATGGGGTTTATACTTTTTAGTACGACAATTGGCTTGCAGGATCATAGTTTATACTCCGTTGCTTTCGTGGTGTTGCCCATCCGGTCCCCCGGGAATCTGTCTTTCGGGGAAGAATTCGGACTTCACCTTTCTGTGTGTAAATGATACTCCGGATCCTCTATTTTCGCTGTCAGTTGCACCGACTTCAACTTGGCACACAGTACGACGTTGATAACGGCTACAATGATCAACCTACGTTTAAAATGTTCAGAAATTGGCAGTCAACAGGATGGGACATAATCAGATTTATTTGCTCATTCTATTCAATACAAACCTCACGGAGATGTTGTTCACCAGTTCGGTACGTAACAGTAGCTTCATCAATTCTTTCACGCTGCTGTTTTACGGCTGCAATTTTCTGTCCTGTGATTCCTGTTTCCAATTGCAGATCAATAGCTCAAAACCTTGAAAAGTGTAATAATGTGAAAAAACAACATCAAAACGGGGACTGAGCATGGCGTAAAAGATTGTTAATTGAGCTAAGTCTGGTGACTTTACAGTGTAGATCCGTGTGTAAGTAACGTAGTGCATTGACAAGCCAGCTGCTAGAGATTTGTATGCAAATGTGACCCACAAATAGAATAAAATGAAAAATAACCTGTAATATTGAAAAAATAGTTCCAAATAAATAGCATAGCATAGATCCAATCATCTTGAATTTAAGAGCAAGAAAAGTTTCTAATCGGAAATCATCTTGAAGAGCAAGAAAAGTTTCTAATCGGATTGTTTTATTTTTAAGACAGAATAGGTTGATGTATTTTTTTTAATATAGAACCATAGTGTAAAAATTGTTTTATATAGATATTATATTTATAAAAAAAATTAAAATCCTACAATATTTTAGTGAGAAATTGTAAATTTAGCAGATTTGAGTGATTATTTTTGTATAATCCCAATAGATTCAGGAGTTTTTCAATATACTTAATCCATTTCTGCTTCAAAAATCGATTTTAAATGAAAAACAATAATAATTTCCCTCTAATTTATATCACTAAAAAAACATTTAGTAAAACTCTTTAATTATAAATGTATTAACCCTTATCAAAATTATATTTATGTATCAAAATTATATTTTTTCGACCTAAATCCATTTTAAATGATCCCTCTCACTGATCTAAGTAATTCACATCACTTAAGATTACTATGTATTTGTGCTAGTCCCAGAAGCGATGGGAGCGTCTTACCATTTCCAGTAATGGTCATCAAGCTCTTAAAACGGCCAGCAGACATTACTCGCACACTAACAAGCAACGCGAGACTCACAATTGTAATAACCAATCTAACCTGGTTCGCCATATGTAAAGTTGTATTCAAAATATCTGAGTTGCTTCAATTTTGACTGCGAGAGTAACTCTACAAAGTCTAAATTATTGCGACGAGATGGAATTACCGGGGTTGAAAACCTTTAAATAGAATTCTTACTGCAACTTGTTCAATAACGCTAAGCAAACTGCGCAGAAAAAACAAGTGAAATAATGCAAAGCTCACTTTCGCCCGTGCAAAACATAGTGATAAAACAATCAAAAGATTTCATGATTTTGAATTTTTTATTCCAGGTTTTGAATTCATGCGTGGTACTTGCTTAAAAGTTGTAAGCTGAGCGGGTAACATTCGTGCCTATTTCAACATTATTCAAATCTTTACGCTACCGACGGGGAAATCGCAAACCCAGTAAATGGAGAGCGCAACGAAAAAGTCGGTATAAATCAAATCAATTTACAAAAGTGCCACAACATCATCAACAAAATAAGATCATATAATCCAAAGACGGCAATCTGGACAAACCTAGTCCTCTCTAACAGTCCTTGTCCAATTTCAGCGACAGTAACCTAACTCTGAATATGGCGCAATATTGTTGCTATCACAATTATCTGTTTCATACCACTAATTATCTGTTTCATGCTTTTGCAATTCTTCAGAATTGTTTAACTTCCATATCTTAATTAACTCTTTCTTTTATGTTGTTGCTACTTTGCAAGCATGGCATTTCTTCATGTTACCCTTCATCAATATCTTGATGTTTTGTAGCTTTACTATTTCCATTAACACCAATGGTTTCAACATCATCGCCATTAACTTTCTCAACATTATCCTCAACATGTGGCTTCCATTTTCCACCATCACCGTCATCTTCATTTTCATTTTCTTCATTTTTCTTTTGCTTCTTGGAAGCTTCAATACTTCATTAGAGTATTTTATATCATCATCTTGTGTAGCTCTAAAACCACAGTCAACGCATATATATAAACATAAACCACTAAGTGGTTAAATAGAATAAAGGTCTTCCTTGTGTTCTCTTCTCTTGTAGCTTGGACTGTTGCATATGAAACCTTAAAACTTATATTTTCCCCAACTATAACTTAAATGTTACAGACATTGTAGCCCTGTCATCTTCTTCCACTGTTACTAGGACTGTTGCATATGAAACCTTAAAACTTATGTTTTTCCCAACTATAACTTAAATGTTACAGACATTGTATCCCTGTCATCTTCTTCCACTGTTACTAGGACTGTTGCATATGAAACCTTAAAACTTATGTTTTCCCCAACTATAACTTAAATGTTACAGACAGTGTAGCCCTGTCATCTTCTTCCACTGTTGCTCGGGGTCCTCGTATACTTTTCATGTCCATAATCACAATGCAACTCCTCTTCATAAAAATATACTCTACATGTTCATACTGTGCAACTTCACAATGACTTATAATGCCAATACCTTCAAGTATTACTTCAAATTTTATGTCCTTCAAATCTGTGACTATTTCAATACTCTACATGTTCATACTCTGCAACTTCACAATGACTTATAATGCCAATACCTTCAAGTATTACTTCAAATTTTATGTCCTTCAAATCTGTGACTATTTCAATCTGCTCCACCTTTTATATAAAATTCAACACTTTTACAGGTCCTTTATCAAGATCGGTTGCAACATTCTTCATGGTTGTGGGTCCTTCCATTATCAGCTATGGTTTCATTACATTTTCAATCAATTTCATTTCTCCACTGAAATTCATCAATTTCTCTTCTTGGAGCTTTCTCTTCATAAACTACTCCAAATTCAATGGTCTCTAATGGTCTATCTACTTCCTTGGTTTTTTGTGCAGCCAACTTAATGTGGCACTCATCTTCACTTGCAATTTTAACAAGTCTGCCTCCCTCTTCATTTTCTTTCGTCTTCAAGATACTCTCTATTCCTCCATACCCTCTTCTGAACTCAACTTCATCTTCACCTTCCAAGACATTTTTAATGTTATTTTCTTCCTCAAGGAATTCATCATACTTAACAAAAATACAATTATTTGCATTGTCTTCATCTACAACATCAACAAGGCTACCTTCATTCTCCATTGTACTTTCCCATTCAAAAACATAAAATTTGGCAAAGAGATCCTTTTACCTCATGGGTTTTCTCTCTAAGAGTTTTCCATTCTTGGCTTTATCAATTTCATCATCAATTTCCTTCAACTATGGAAAACTTTCTAAGTATTGTTGTTCATCTTCTACTTTTGCATAAAACTCAATAATATCATCATAACAAGTTGAGTAACTTGTTATTCCCCATTACCACTCCTTATATACAACTCTTCATTTAACTTATATGACTACCATCTCAACAAATTTCTCTTAATCCCGGTTCCCCATTACCACTCCTTATATACAACTCTTCATTTAACTTATATGACTACCATCTCAACAAATTTCTCTTAATCCTCACTATGAGTGTTGCTTTCATATTCCTCATCAATCTCCACATACACTCCCCAAGGAACATCCTCCAAAGACTCTCCTTCTTATGGAAGACACACCATAATGTCATATTCCTCATAATCTTCATGCCCATTCTCATAACCTCCATTATCATCTTCATAAGAGAATTTTTTTTCTAAATATTCCTCAATTTCAACTTGATGACCAGTAAGTTCTCTTTACTACATGGATTCATATCATACTCCACGATATCCATCCTCAGCTTAATTTTCTCATTGACTGTAATGAACTGATACTCTATGAAGGCTCTTCTCCTTTCCATTGATTTCTTCATCAACTTATCATGATCCAAAGATTTATTAATCCCTACTTTCCTCCATTGCTTCTACCCTAACCTTAAAATTTCTCAACCCTTCACATATTTCCTTTTAGTTCTCTTCTTCATAGAATGTCCTCTTCTAAATATTCCAAACCTCACACTCTTGTTATATACAATACATATAGTCTCTACATCCAATATTTTCAAATACTCAATAATTTTCCAATTTCTTTCATAGCTCTACCCAACACATATCTGGAGGTATCTTCCTCACTTCTCAAACTTCACTTAGATCTCTTGCAATAGTTATACCTAGTTTCCAGTGTTGCAAGAACTATTGGCTTCACTTATATCTCTTGCAATAGTTCTACCTAGTTTCCAGTGTTGCAGGAACAACTGTTGGTTTCTCAAATTTCTCAATGACAACTCAACCCACAGCCATACAACTCAACCCACAGCCATGGTGGAGTTGACTCAATATTTGCGGACTTTAATCTATCTTGTAAATATTCAAAACCGCAAATGGGTTTTCTCCTTATCATTGGATAATTCTACCCAAATTCACCATTGAAATTGCCCACAAGCACGTAATAGCTTATACCCAATCTTAGTTGAAGTTGTTTTCCTTCCCTTGCAACATCAACCATTAAGTTTTTTTAGTAGAATTTCAACTACACTATATGATAGTCCTGCTCTAATACCAATTGATGCAAATGAGATTTTACTTCCCTATAAAAATTCAAACTCAACACAAACTCAACCAAACCAAAAGACAAGGCTTTGGAGTTACCATTTTGCAAATCTTAAACCAACAAGTACTAACAACAAGAGGAAGGCATTAGAGACCTAAAACTGATATATTCAAAGATTTAAAGTAGCAAATCAAAAATTAAGAAAATTAAACACGTGAAATATAATAAACGTCACATTAAGATGGAGGAAATATTTTCTTTATGAAACTGGCTCAACAAGTCTGCAATTGATTGAGGAAAATTAACAAATATAAATTACATAGAATCTTTGCATTTCTTCTTTAGAGATTCCAAATGTGCTCAAAGTCCATTCATATTTACTATTTATCATCCTGCTTTTATATTGGAAATTACAAGAATTTATGAGTAGTTACTGAAAATCAATTCCATACTTGCCAAAATGAAAAAATTTAGGATTATTTTTTAAGGTTAGAAAATATTTTATATGATTTAAATATATTATATTTAGCTTTATCTCAAAACCCTATTACTATTTTTATATATAAAGAGTGAGATGATGAATTATATTCATCTATTTCTTAAAGATAATATACATATGTCTATCCACCTGTCAAGTTGTTTACTATTGTGAATAACCGGGGGTCAATCGGAGTTTCGTCGTTTACAAACGCTTGACCCAAAACAAACACTCCAACGATTTTAATCGCGAAGTCGTGAGAAGGCTGTGGGCTCAGCACCTCGTGGTATCGGATATCGACGTTTGGAAGCGCCCAACACAAAATAAAATGCAACAATCTCCCGAGTCGCGATATGGCGAGAAAGGGCGTGGAACCCAACACTTCGGATTCGGAGTTTCTAAAAACTAAAGAACTCCACGCATATGTATGTAAAACTCCGAATACGATATATCAAAAAAGAAAAATTATTCAATATGCTTTCAAAAATTAGATTCTACTCCACTCCAACAAACAACGATACCAGAAATACATTCAAAAATTAACGGAGATAATATCTCCAAATGCACAATCGTGACTTCGATTCAAAATGTGAAAAACAAAATCATACCTGTTACAATCCGTTTTTCAATTATTATACTAACATAAATTAAATCATACCTGTTACAACCCGTTTTTCAATTATTTATACTAACATAAATTGCCCCTTCACATAAATTAAATCATACCTGTTACAACCCGTTTTTCAATTATTTATACTAACATAAATTGCCCCTTCGATCTTAGAAAAGATTAATGAATGTGGTGATAGTATCTCGTTGCCTTCAAAGGTTAGGGCGGCCACCGTTTAGAGTAATTAAATCCCGGAGCCTTGAAAGGTCAAGACAATGTAATGTCCCTTTTCAAATAGAAGCTTCAGAAGAGGAGGCTTAATGGTCTAAACCACCCCGTTAGACTATAGTCGGGCCAAAGAGGGGTAAACGGTTACTAGAGGTCACTCTAGTCACAGGTGTTATATTCGGAAAGTGACATTGAGCTAACAAGAGTTAACAGCGTTTTACTAGAGGTCACCCCAGTCACAGATGTTATATTCGGAAAGTGACATTGAGCTAACAAGAGTTAAC
>JZKD02S1827837.1:47456-91589 GCA_000966675.3 Picea glauca | reverse complement strand
TAATGAATAAATGTTGAATGCTAATTGATGAGTTTTTGTGCAAGAGGGCAGTTTTTTGAAAAAGAGCCCCACACTCATTCACCCCCCCTCTAAGTGTGGTAGGTGTGTCCAACATGTTTTTCATTTTAGTTTAACCCACAAGTTTCCCCAAAAACCATCATAGTATTTTCCATTTTATAAATTTGAAGTTAGACAAGCTCAAAGAAAAAGATAGATAGACACTTTCCTATTATTATGGATTATTATGGTATGCTCAATAGGCATATGTGTTCCACCACAACTATCATTCCATAACTACAACTGAGAACTTCATGAATTTTCATTCATATAGAACATCCCATGCATCTTATGACTTGCAAAAATCTCTTTAGTATGTGACCAAAATTGGACCAACCCCTCATTCAAATTTAAAGAGTAATCCTTAAGGAAGACTAAGAGTAAATTAGATTAGGGAAATACCAATAGTTAAATAAAAAGATGGAATAAATATCTACAATTAGAAAGAAAGGCCAAAATCAAAAGTCAATTCATGAAAAAGAAAATTGAAGATGAAATGTGAGTCATTAAAAGGGTGAAAATTGGCTGAAAAATAAGAATAGAACCCAACAAAAAGTATAAATCTAGAGGAAGCAACAAAGAAAGTGTTTTCAGTGAAATCTCAAAAAGTAAGCGAAGGGAAAAAAGTAATTCAAGAAATGTTACTCATTCAACATCAAACCAAACAAAAAAAAACTCCTAGAATTTCTGATCTGAAATGAAAACAAACTAGAGCATGAGAATTGATGATCTAGTGGAAAGATTTGCAACACAATTCTCTAATCCAACTATTACATACAATTTTCCTTAGTACAGCAAAAAGATTCTGGGAATTTAAGAAACATGGGTTAATGTATATGTTCAATCAAAACAAATTTTCAAAAACCAATTACATGGAACATTCCACAAACCCATAAGCTCTAAAAATTTCATGACATGAGTAATTCCTTTGCATAGTTGAATATAATTAATTTTTCAACAAAAAATACATTTCATATTTCTCACCAGAGTGCCATTTTCTTTTTATTATAAAAGATCATCATTATCCACATAGACCCAAATAATTCAATTTAATAAAGCAAAAAGGAAAATCACAACTATGGAGGTCATCAAAATAGTTATTAAAATGACTCCAAACAACAACTAGATTAGAAAACAATATTACAATAAATGAATGAGAATATATTTATGATCAGCTATTGAGTTGGTGACAATATTAGTTTATCAATCAAATTATGTCACAAAGGAATCTTAAGAAACCAAGTTGGGTTAACACTTCCCTAAGTTGCTTTCATTTGAAGAGAAAAATCATGAACTGATGATTGCATAAGTCATTTCCCAACTTGCATAACAACAGAGAATGGTGTGATTAACTCTTAGACAGATCGAGAAGAATTCTTCCTTTAAATGACTAACTTATTAAAATTAAAATTAACTAAAAAGAAAAGGAAGACCGGAGTTAAAACTAATTCTAGGAAAAACATGCTAATCTAATGCAAACTTAAACTAAATTGGTTGTCATAAAACTCATGCAAATTCCAATGTTGTCATTAAGTATTCATCTGTTGTTCATTTAGTCAACTGTCACAACCTTCTTCCCGATAGATGAGCACTATGTGCTTTCCCTCAGTATTCACTTCAACAAAATACTTTAGTGTCATGATTGTTGTGAGATTTGGATCTCTGGACACAATGTCTTGTTTTTAAAATCAAACTCAATAAAATTAAAAACATAGTACCATTAGACTCAAATTGCATCTATCTTCTAAAAATACAAATCCACCAACAAGTATTAGTCATGGAAATATTATTCAAAGGTTCTCAACATTACACCCTGAAGTATGTGATTCCTCCTATTATTAATGATGATAGTGTGGAATGTTAGCATGATCATCTTCAGCCTTATGATAGGAAAGAGGAAATCATCAAGAAATGATAGCAATTAAGACACCACGCAAAGGTGTGAATGATATTAGGTCACGACCTAGATGGATTGACTTCTCCCACTCTAATGTAGATACAAAAATTGAATGAAGTGGTTAGGATCATATTTCTAATTGATAATAAGATTGGCAGGATTGGAAAGTGCATTAAACTAATAACCTCAATCTCTCAAGAGTGTTCCAAGTAAATAAACTACAAACCACTTCCTCGAGCTTACACATTTCAAAGAATAAGAGTAAAGTGAAATGAAAAATAAGAGTTTATATTTTATCTCTCTAGTAGATAGGTTTTTTGTTCAAATAATGAGACATATAATTCAGAAAACAAAATCAACAAGCTCATGAGTAAGAGGGATCAAAATAGAAGATGTACCAGCATGACTCAAACATGTTTATCCTTTCAATGTAGGAATAGACTGATTTTGAGTTCAAGGAATACTGAAGAGTGTGAGGATCAATATATTGATGGGCCACAACCTGCAATGAATTCACACCTTGAATATTATTACCATGGCTTAAATGAAAACAAATGTTGAAAAATCAGAATTGGAATCTTATAAGTTGCCTTGATATTTTCCATTAAGATACACACAACTTCCAAAAATTTGAATGGTTTCAACATGAGATAAGTGTGTAATTATTAGCCATGATAAAATCTAGATTACTCAAGAGTTTGACCATAATGAGTGACCCAAAATCAACAAACCCAAAAGATGAAAATATATTGTTCAAGAAAATATCAGGTATGAAAATACATCATATTGACAATGTTTTGGATTGATACCTTAGTCAACCAGTGAGTTTGGGAATATAATGATTGCATCCTAAAACAAATTATGAAGAATATATCAACAAAATACTTAAATAACCATGCTGTCCAAAATTGTCAAAAAATGCATCTAGACAGTGTGAATGAATATCTCTTGTTGTTGTGCATGAGAGGAAACTTGGGTGAAGAGAGATACAAGATAATATATGAAAATATTCCTTGAATAAAAACATGGACAAAGCATAATATATGTACAACAAGTTCTCATAAATTAAAACTAAAAGTGCTAATGAAAAATAACTCAAACAAAAAAAAAATCAGCTAAGCTCTTGTTGGAATACTGAGAGGGGGGGTGAATAAGTATGAGCACTTTTACCACTTTTAACCACAATATATAGAATTCAACTTCATCAAAATTATATCATGAATTTATCATTTATGAATTCATCCAATATATCATGAGCATATAAACATAAGAAACATGACATCAACAACATCACATCAAATACACAATACACTAGAATTTACGTGTAAACCCAAATGGGAGAAAAGCATGGAATGATTTCTTTTTTATTGTCAAGAATACATTCGTTGGAAGAACCAAATTTCAAATTCTCTAAATACAACTCAAAGGATGCTACAAACTCCTATTTATAGGCTCCAACCTGAAGGAAGCTACAACTCTCTAAATTCTTTGGCTCCAACCAGAAGGATGATACAACCCCCTGATTGGCTCCAACCTGAAGGAATATCTAACTCTCCGAGTTCTCTGACACCAACTGAAAAGAGGCTACAACCCCCTTTCCTTTCCCCGTCCTACCGCCCTGAAATATAAGTGTAGACCAAACTGTCACTACCACAATGACTACCACTGTCACTATCACGTCAACCTATAACCTGTCAACCTATCACTGTATCCAACTTGTCATTGTCACTGATATACCTTCATCAACCAGATCCACTCACATGGATACAAAAACCATCACCAAAACATGTACATCACTCATCAACTATTTACATCAACTTGTACCATACCATGTACATCAACCTAGTCCATCCACGAATCAACCATGCATATCAACATGTAACAGCCATGCATCAACACCTGCACCAAACCATGCATCAACAATGAACCAAAACCTATACCAAATCATGAATCAACCATGCACCAAAACTTGTACCAAACCATGCATCAATCATGCACAAAAACCTATATCATACCATGTATCAACATTGTACCACACCAAGTACATCAACCATGTACTATACCAAGTACATTAATCATCTATCGTCTTATTCATCAATCACGTATCATATCATAATATATCATCAATAAAGTGCCTCAAGCATAACCAAGATATCCACAATAACAATATATCCAAGATGTGCTACTAATCAATATACCATAACATCACTAAGGTGTATCTCAACATGTACTAATATCACCAAGACATGCACCTCATACATGTACCAATAATATGTCTCACACCATGCACCAAAGATGTGCCTCATACATATACCAATGCCTCAAAAAGATGCCAAATACATGACCATCACATAATCAATATATAACCAAAATGTACCTCAAACCATGTGCCAAGATGCACCAAAAATGTACCTCAACAAGCATGTACCATATATCCAACATGGGCCTCTAACAATGTATCATACTACCACCAAGGTGTACCATGCACAATCTCTACCATGACATGCCTTAAGAATGTACCAACACAAGAGTTACCTCATCCATGCATCAATATCATCCATAAATGTATCTCATATCAGTTCCAACACCATGCACCTAAGATATTCCTCAATCATGTGCCAATGTCTCAACAGTATACCAATAATGCATCAAGCACGCACCATAAACATAATATGTAACTCTTAAATAGAACACATAATCATACATGTAACCTATAGATGACCTAATATATCATATATTAGACAAATAGAAAAATATGGGCATAAACAACATGACACAAGCATTCTCCTTCACTTATATCTTGTCCTTGCATGAAAAATACTACTTGTGACGCAGGGCCTCGCGTGACGAACACTATGCAACCCATGGGGATGCCTCATGGGACACTAGCTGTCTGACCCATGGGATCAGAAAATTATGGTTTTTACAGAAAACCCTAGCTCTCCTCTGCAATTCCAAAACTCCCACACTTGTCACTATCTCAGATTTCTTCATCACAAACCTACCAAAAATATCACTAGTTCACTAGAAAATATTCGATAGAATAAGTGAGTGAATGTACTTATGAATGACTCCTTGAGGTATATTTATACTTTTGATGGATAACCTCTTTCCTTAATCTTAGAGGCTTCTTGACTTTATTTTTACAACGACTTTACCCTTTCATTAATGAATTGTAACCAATTAGAGGCTTCTTAACCATTCTTTGGGGCTTCCAAATTCATGACAACATATCTCCCTAACCGAGAGGAACCATGTGGCATACCACCTATCAACGGAAATGGTACAATGAGTACTATCCATATATGAGTGTGTTACCTGCATTTTCATTTTCCTTCATGTCCTTATTCCTCAAACAACTTTGGGTTTGATGACCACATCTCTGGGGCTTTGTGTAGACTTCATCAAATGCACCCATCAAATCTACTGACATCAACCACTCTTGTTTACATCAACGAAAAATAACTCACTATCAATACCGATCACAACTATGGGGTATCTTGAACACTCCAAGGGTTGACATCAATGAGAACCAATTGTCCAACAATCTCCCCCTTTGGCATTGATGAAAAAACCAACATTGATGGAAACATTCATACTCCAATACTCATGCTCCCCGTATGGCCATTTCTCCTCATCAATGTTTCTCTCTCTTCCCCTTTGACATCAATGAAAAAGGGTATCTCTCCTTGTGGCTGCTCCCCCTGTCTTCACGTGTTTATTCGCTCACATGTTTATTTCCTAATGTTTGTTTCCAAGTTCCTCTTATCTTTGGATAACGAAGAGTGAATCCCCCTGAAATTATATCTTCTCTGAACAATCCTTCTCTGACTTCATTTTCTTGACTCTTTATCTTTGGTTCTATCTCGTTCTCTCCCTTTTAAATCCTAGGAAAAATTGATAACTCCCCCTGTCGATATGTATCCCCTTGTTTGCATGCTACTGATATTCCTTTCTGTTGGTTTAGTCTTATATTATGTCTAAGTTTATTGACCGAGGGTTCATGTCTGTTCGAGTTTTCAATAAAGCCTCTAAAACTATCGGCCCTCCTGCTAAACCAGAAGGCAAAAAAACACATAGAATGTGTTGTGGAGTCTCACCTGAGATAGTCTTAATGGGTGGCTATAATACTCAAGTGTTTACAACCTAGGATTGAGTGTGATCTAGAATAATTGTGTATTGAACTATTATTATAACTTGTAAATGAAATATATTGTTATTGACAAATAAGCGAAAGATACAAAAACTCATTTATTAAGCATAATGATAACTACTGAAGATAGTAAAGATATGCATGCATTCATCACATAACATAGATGTTACCGTGATTCACCCCCTCATGGGCTACGTCCACAAATATTTCTCTCTCATCTCTTCTATTATAGTTGTTTTGTCACTACAGCGCTGCGTGCTTTACAATACTCCATAGTTGGGTAAGATCTATACAAGGTGGACTAGATTTCACCAGGATCCTCAGCCTGTGATCTAACCCTCAATATTTACCATCCTTCATCCTCTCTAGCTCAACAACTTACAAAAATGGATCATACAGCAAAATATTACATATCGCAACAACTCATAGATAACTAGCTAGACTTGATAATATTTTGAACCCCGTCTCTCTAATACAATCCAACCCCCACCCATTATGATACCTAAATATCTAAATTTATATGTTTTTTGTCTCTTCAGCCATTACAATCCATTACCAAAACCCTAACCCTATCGTCGTTAGGTATTCCCTGCATGCACGTGTATTGTTCTTCCTTCCTACTGTTGCTTTCCTCCCGCATGCTTTCTTTCCCAAAACACCTTGATTTTCCTCTTTGGCCTAATTCCAATAGGCCCCAAAAACTGACATGTGGCTCATCCCGAGCCACCTAACATAATTCTTCGATGTCCCTGGTGACCACCTGGAACTTTTCTTTGAGCTTTATTTCCTGTGTTTGCGCCTACACAGACTTCTCCTTGAGTGTATCCACTACGTGGACTGCATTTTTATCACTGATCAATTCCGTGCACTCTGCCTAGGTATTTTCTATATGTGTCTTTCCTTCCTCTGTTTGTGCCAAGACTTCTGCTACCCGCTCTTGAAATGGTTCCATTTGAGTCTAATGCTCCTTCTTCTGTGTTTGTGCGATAGTGAGTTCTGCCTATAGTTTCTTCATGTCCTATGCCCCTTTGATGCGCTCCATGATGGAAATTGTATTTTGTGTCTTCTTGAGGTCCTGGATAGTTGGGATTGTCCTTTCTTCTTCCTTGTCCCACTTATGGACTTTCTAATCCTCTTCTAACTTTCTCCAAAGTTGTGTTGCATTCTCGAATAAGTCAGTTGATCTGCTAACCTGTTGCTCTATCTCCTACAGCTGTGTCATTGAATGTTGCTTCCTTTGTTCCTTTACTACTAGTGGAGTGGTTGGTGTGAGCTATTCTTGGAGATTCTCGATCTCCTTCTGGTATTGATCAATTTCCTGTGCAATCTGATCAATATTTTCTATTGTTATGATTCCATCCCCCTGTGCAGCCTTTGGGATATTCTCATAATTTCATGCCACTTTCTGCTCCAATCCTTTCATTCTCTCAATTTCATCTTGGTTCTTGAACTTATCCTTCTCCCATAGTATTTCTAGCGTGTCCCTCTTTTTTGTTGCTTGCTGCAATTCGACTAAGTCTTTGCATGCATAAGACTGTACCTCGTGGGTAACGCTAACCTACAACTTGTGTAGAGCCTTGGATGGTATCCATGGAAATACCAATTGAATTTGGGGTGTATTTTATCCATATAGTTATCGTTGGCCACCCACCATTTCCAACTGGCTAAAAATAGTTTTCTGGCAATTTTGGTAATTTACTATTTTTAGTAGTTTTTAACTTCCGGGGCCATTTGAGGGCCTAAATGAAGGTTTTTTGGGATCGATCTTCTCAAATCTATCCAAATGATCTAATTGATCCCCCTAAATGAATATCTTTGACAATACCTTTCCAACGAGCTATCATGCGACATAAACAGAGATCGTATGCCAAAGTTACGCCCCCGGGAAGTTGATACACCAAACTACCCAAAACGAGGTCCACAAAACTGTTGGATTTTCATCTTCCAAGGTTAGAGTTTTGGATTTTATTTATGATAAAAATGTCTTTGGAGCCTCATTGTAAAATCATCTTCTTACGAATGTGAGAAGCTATCACATCTCTTCTCATACATAAGCTGCCACCATTCTAGCGAGTCTTTCACTCTATATTTTTATAGTCTCTGTACATTTATTTCATTAATAGAAATCATGTATTATTGTATCTTTGTGTTTATGGTTGCATTTCTGATACATTTCTGTTATATTATTGGATATCCATGATATCTCTGCGCATTTCTTTATTACATCTCTTCTCTTATTCCATGCCGAAAATAATCCGGATCAATAGTATAAGAGCATGCTACTCTTGATCGTTCTTTTATAGTGCATGTCCTCGATGAGGTCCAAGTATAGAAATTTGGGTCTCAAGCTTGTCTCTCTTGAATAAAATATCTCTCGCATGCCCAAGAAACCCTCCATGGTGGAAGAAAAGAAAAACTATGGATTAGACGATCCTATCAATGTGTTGCTTGAGCAAGCTCTCACGCGACAAAGGGATGAAATGATGGAGAATTTTTCACACATCCTGTAATGCTTGTCGATAGCAACAGACGCATATTCATCAAACAACCACTTTGTAAGCACCTCTCCTTTCAAGGTATAGGTTAATTTTAATATTCCCATATTTGAAGGTCAGATAGATGCGGATGCCCTAAACAAATGGTTAAATTTGTTAGAAGGATATTTCTTTGTTCATAATTTTCCTGACAGGGAAAATATCACCTTCGCACTCCTAAAATCTCTTCCCCATGTCAAACATTGGTGGGAAACTTATTGGGATCAAATTTCCACAGAGGATTTTGGAATATATGGGGCCGAGCCCACTTGGTATTTTTTTGTGTATGCGGTAAAGAAACAATATTACCCTGTTGGAAACTATGAGGACCAGTACATGAGATGGACCACACTATGGCAAGAGAGGGGCCAAGCAGTTCCGTAGTTCACCAATACCTTCCATACCTTGTGCACCAATATGGGTATCAAAGAATCTGAATGAAATTTGGTTCTGAAATACTGTGGGGCTCTACACATATACATCCAAACTGAAATGGATTTTTTGAACATCTCATCACTCGGTGTTGCTTATCAATATGTTGTTAAAATCGAGAAGAAATTTAAGTACAAGAAAAAACGAGAGTTTTGGTCTGCAAATCTACAACAACCAAATTATGATAAAGACGTCCCTAACAAACAGTGTCTCGAAAACCATTCCAAGCCACAGGAAAAGAAGGGTCACGGAAAGACAAAGAAGGACACAAAAAAATATTGTGATTTCCACAAAATACCCTGGCACAACATCGAGGAATGTCGCTCAAAACAGTCATTAGTGGCCGAGATCACAGACAAGGAGCCGAACCCTAATTCTGAAAATACTAGTAAAAGACAGATCATCAATGCAAACCCCACTTCTATTGTCGCGACTGCAGCAATTCAACCAAAAGAACCAATAGATCCTGAAGAGGGGGGGCACATTTTTCATTCACATATGTGGGTGAATGGGACCCCACTGCATTTTATTGTTGATAGAGGAAGCCAGAAGAACCTCATCTCAGCAGAGGTCATCAAACAGTTGGGATTGTCGACAACACCACACCCACAACCCTACAACATCAAGTGGCTTCACTAGGGATGAGATATTTGTGTCAACCAATAGTGTCGATTGTCATATGGCATCCGACCCTTTAAGGATGAGGTATTATGTGATGTTTCCCCACTGGATGTCTGTGATGTTCTCTTGGGACAACCATATATGTGTAAGTGCCATGTTGTTTATGAGTCTCGACCCCGCAATGTCATTGTTTCTCCGGGGGGTCATCTCTACAAAATACCAAAGGTAGATCTGACTACTGTTCCACCTAAACAGTCTCGCAAGGTAGTATCTCATACTACAAAATTCAGCGTCTTCACAATCTGTTCAAAAGGTGAACAAAAGGATACTACAACCACTATAACCTTGGCCCACGCACCTTTTATCCAACAGAAGCAGGTCGACAAGATTGCAACAAAGTGTAAAGATTACTTCTGCACATAGTAATCTCATGTAGCCAGACTGGTTAAAAATGTCCATCCCTTCCAGCCACATGTTCGTGAAAACCTTCAATAAGCTAAGAAACACAACTTTTCCAACAAGGAAAGCAACTCATCAAGATGCAGATTCAACAAACGCTTTTCCCTCTCCCCCGGGCACTCAACACAATGGATACCATTTCTTCCTAAGGAGGTAGGATTGATCCAGGTGGATATCGGTGGCCACCCACCTATTCCAACTAGCTCAAAATAGTTTTTCGACAATTTTGGTAATTTACTATTTTTAAAAGTTTTTAACTTCCAGGGCTATTTTGAGGGCCTAAATGAAGGTTTTTTGGGATCGATATTCTCAATGCTAAACACAGGCTCTAATTGATCTCCCTAAATGAATCTTATTAATGATACCTTTCCAACAAGCTATCGTGTGCCCCAAACGAAGATCACATGCCAAAGTTACGCCCCCAGGAAGTTGATACACCAAACTACCCAAAACGGGGTCCACAAAACTGTTGGATTTTCATCTTCCATGGTTAGGGTTTTGGATTTTATTTATGATAAAAATGCCTTTGGATCCTCATTGTAAAATCATCTTCTGTGAATGAAAGTACCCGTCACATCTCTTCTTAGAGATAAGATGCCACCATTCTAGCGAGTCTTTCACTATGTATTTTTACAGTCTCTGTACATTTCTTTCATTAATAAAAATTGTGTATTACTGTATCTCTGTGTTTATGGTTACATATCTGATACATTTTTGTTATATTATTGGATATCTATGATATCTCTATGCATTTATTTATTACATTTCCGCTCTCATTTCGTGCCGAACATAATCTGGATTAGTCTGCCCCAAGATCTCGTCCATGCACAACATACTGGGTGAAATGTGGAATGTTGCGTTCAGATGCAGTATTGTATGGACTGTATCTCTCTCTCCTTCTTCCAATATTTTCTCTATTTGTGGTGTTTATGGCCTTGTTCCCATGCTACTGCCTACTATCTGTACTCCCCTGATTTTCTTGAGGAACTTCCGCATATCTATCATCTCCTCTTGAATCTTGTCTCAGTGGTGCGCAACATTGTCAAAATCCTCGTCTAGACAATCTTAGACCATTCTAGATATCATTTATCCATCTTCCTCCATGATCATATAATCTATAGGTTCTCTTTGTGCCTTCATATTCTTTCTTTCTCCTCCTATCTGCGTGGTTAGTCTCTTATTCCGACCTCATTCTTGGGGATTAGGACTTGGTATAGTCCCTTGCATAGCCTCGTCCTATTTCTGTTGTTCTTTGGGCAACTGTGTATTATCTTTCTTCCCCTTATGGGACCCCGTCTTCACTATGCCTTTATTTTTTTGTGTTGTTTTTTTCTAGCTCTTCCTTTATTTCTTAGGAACTTGGACTTCTTGAGGTTGTGTTTCTCTTTACCCTACCTCTTCTTCCATTGTCCTTTCTGGAAAGTCTTGGATGAGGACTGGAATCTTCCATTCATCTTCCTATTCTTTGATCACCATATCGATGTTTCCCTCTATGATACAATAGTGCATTTGTAGCCATTTCTTATCAGGGTCCTTGCATGCATGTATCCACATTGTATTTTGTGTGGCATTAAAGTTGGCGATGTCCCAAAACTGCGCGGAAACCTGTGGTGTTATTCTCCACATGTTGTTGATGGTCTCCTGCAAGTCACATAGGTATCCTTCAAATGTGGACCCGTTGATCATTTTGTGCCTAGAATCCGATGTGGCTTTCAAAAATAAATATCTCACTCCCTAGTTCGGTTTGGGTCTGGTACTAAAAGTTACATACCTTGGTTCCCTCCATCCCATAAAGGCTATTAATATTATTAGCCATGAATAGTGAAACTATGTTCCTAGGTCCTATGCATCCTTGCAGTCATCCAAGAACAATTTCAAGAGGTAGGGTTCACAACTCACTATAGTTCCCTCGACGCATTGAGTTTCAACTACAACAACTCCAGCTGGAACTTCTTCCCTGTGTCATTTTCATAGCAGCTTACAGGCTAAGATTTTTGTGCCCATTTGTGTTGTGACATCGTTGATCCTTTTTATAATGATTCCTCCTGTCCCCTATTGGTACCATACTTCTTCTTCATCTCTTCTGCTAGTTCCTTCTCCTTAGCTTTGTCATCCAGAAATTGCATGGGATCCATGCCCCGGGATGGCAATCCTGTTATGTTCACAATAATCTGTACGTCTATCGAGACGAGCTTGTCCAACCATATGTCCCCGCCATGTGTGAATTCCAATAGTTGTTTGACCCACCCGCTTGCGTACTCACCTCTGCCAAAATGTGGTAGGTCTAACAGACCTAAAATCCATGTTTTCTCCAATCCTATTTCCCATCGGAGTGGTTGATCAATCAGTTGCACAACCAAATTTGTGCCCACAGTTTCTAAGTATACTCTCTTGGAAAAATACAGAAATTTGTATGTGTCTGCTACGTTGTGGTATGATTATTTTAGCTTGTCAATTTTCCCTAACAAGCCTAATTCCACTCATACCCAATATGGTATGTATGGTAGAACGAGGGATGAGACGGGTTTCTTGCGAGGTGACCTCAGTACCTGCTTATTTTCTTTCTTTGGCGGTGGTGGCTGGCTCGAGGTTCCAGCGAATCTTGGTTGTGTTTTGGAATACCATTTTTGCCAACCTGTGACATCCTCTATTGTTCCTTTTGGTGGGTGATCTAAAATGGTGGTTTGAGACTCGTCTGGTTTGATTGTTTCTTCTTGATTCATTGTTGTTCCATTGAATTTCGGAGCTACTTCGGTGTTCTCTGTTTTCACCTCCTTCAGGGTTTCTGTGTCTCGGTTCTACTGCTCCAGTACCTCTGTCGGTCTATTTATATCCGTTCTCTCTAGTGTTGGTTTTTGGGTTTATTCTATGATAGGTGTGGGACTCAGTGGTGTTGTGTCTGGGGATGGGATTTCGTCGATATTGAAGATCTCCAGCGATTGTTGTTCACGTTCTTCCAATTGTACCTGTGACCTGGTTTTAACTCTAGATTATCTAGTACTTTGGCTTACTTCCTCTTTCTTTGGTGGTCCCATGGTGGTGAATGTTGAACATTTGTTGAATTCGAATGGTCTTTGTGACCTCTGTAAACTCCGCTCTGTGATCCTTAGTCTCTATCGCTCTCTATCTGTTCTCTTTTCACAAATAGACTCTTTTCTCCCGCGTCTGTGTGTTGTATGGGCGTCCCATGAAGATTGTCGAGGGTTCTTCCATAGTTATGGGTTCAATGAACCTCCAGTTATTTTGTACCTCCCATTACTCTTCCTTGATGTCTCTAGTTGGTGTGATTAATGTGGCATCCCATCGGCCCTTTCGGTCCTTTAATTCTGCCTAACTCTGTCTTTTCATACTGCTTTTTTCCTCTTTCCATTTCCTGCTTGTTTCCTTTTCGAAATGGACGTTAGCCTTATCCTCGTTGAGTCTGTGTTCCTAAGTATGCATGCTCTTTCTTCTTTCGGTGCACTGCACCTCTATTAGTACTATTTAGAATTCTTTTTTTTTTCTTTTTTTTTCACTGCGCGGTGGGTGGTCGAGTGTCCTTGTACAGCTTCAATTGGCTCCCATTGATCATCCCTTTGAGTTCTGTTCCTGATAGGTCTCTCAACTGTACAAATCCTCCATCTGTGACAGATTTTACTTCATACGGTCCTAGCCAATGCATTCTGAGCTTTCCTGGGTGCTGAAACGATTTGTTGTCATACATTAATACTAGATCTCCTTCCTTGAAAGTTTTCTTCTTGATATGTCTATCATGCTAAGATTTTTCCCTTTCTTTCTGAACTTGTTGGTGGAATCCTACTAGGATCCGATATTCCTCCATGGTCATTAACTGATTCAGTCTCTCATGTATGGTGCCTCATTCCATCATATGTGTAATTGATTCTACACGCAAGCTTGGTACTAAAAATTCTAATGGCACCACTGCTTCTTGGCCATAGACCAGTTTAAATGGCGTGTTCCCTATCAAATTTTTTCACGTAGTCTTGTAGGCCCATAATACTTCTGGTATTTTGAGGTCCCAGTCATCCCTGTTGATGTTACAGATCTTTGTCAACACATTCTCAAGGATTTTGTTAAATGCTTCCACTGTGCCATTTGCTTGTGGGTGATATGGTGTGCTCTTCTGATGATGGACTTCAAACTATTCAGTCATAGCGTTGATGGTGTTTCTTATGAATTGCGTGCCTTGGTTTCTTATAAAAACTCGTGGGCATCCAAATCTAGTGATTACTAGTTCAAATAAGAAATGTGATGTTGTTTCTGCACTACAATATTTCACTAGTGCGACTTCTTCCCATCTTGTTAGGTACTCCATTGTGGTGATGATGTACCTAACTCCTATTCTTTTTGTTGGTGGGTTGATTGGTCCCACAAATTATATTTCCCACTTATCGAATGCCTATAATGTTACTTTTTGTCGTAATGGAATCTCGTCCCTTCTGTTGGGTTTAACTACCCTTTGAGAGACATCGCATCTTTGACAGTACTCCTTTGAGTCTTGATGAATGGTCGGTCACCATAGTCCTGCGCTCAATACCTTCTGTGTGGTAGCTTTGCCTACATAATGTCCTTCTATTATTTCCTCATGGGACTCTATTAATACTCTTGGTCTCTCATGTCCTAACACGTATTTGTGAAAGATACTATGTATGCCAATTTTGTATAAATATCTTGCCATCAGTTGATAGTCGACGGTGTGGACTACCAGGTTTTTCTTCTACGCGGTGTTATATTCTTGCGAAGCATTACCTGTTCTCAAGTACTGAATGATATATGCAAAGTATTCATCAATGATTTGGACTAAGAATAAATGTGCATCTGGGAAGTTGTCTTCTAAGTTCGTCGGTTCTTCTCCATTTGTGACTCTTGATAGGTGGTTAGGTCATGCATTCAATTTTCCTGGCTTGACTATTAATTCGAAGTCAAATTATTGAAATAGTAGTAACCATCGACAAATTCTCCCCCCCAAAACTAGCTTGTTGACTAGGTATTTCAGGGCTGATTGATCTATGAACATCTTAAAGTGTTTCCCTAATAAGTAACCTCTGAACTTTTGCAGTTCATAGACCATAGCTAGGCCTTCTTTCTCTATAGTGTTATAGTTCTTCTATAGTTTCATGCTCGCAAATTCTATCAGGTGATCGAAGTCTCTCTCTCCTAGTTGCACCAAGATAGCTCCAAGTTCTATGGCTGATTCATCTACATGTACGTGGAATGTCTTCTCTCAGTCTGAAAATACTAAAATTGGCGCAGTGACGGTATTTTCCTTTAGGGTATTCAGACCGTGTTGACACTCATCGTTCCACTGAAACTTTGTATCTTTTCTTAACAACTTTTCCATTGGTGCAGTAATTTGTGTGTACCCTTTGACAAATTTCTTGTAGTCTCCTATGTGTCCCAATGTCCCTCTTAGTTGACAGACTATTTTTGGTGGCGGTAAGTAAACAATTACTACAATCTTTGCAGGATCTACTAGTAAACCTTGTTTGCATACTATATGGCCCAATAGTATCCCAAATGGTGTTATGAATATGCATTTCTTTATGTTCAATGATATCTGGCACTACCTACATCTTTCTAGCATCATGCATAAGACTTCTACATGGTCTTTCAACAAACTGTAGAGTGTCCAATCGTCCAGGTATACTTCGAAAAAAATGGTGGATGAATTCCTTAAACGCAACGATGACTACTCTGGAAAATATTGTTGGTGTATTCTTCAGTACAAACGGCATGACTGTGTATTGGTAGGATCCCCATTTTTTCACAAATGTGGTCTTGTATCTGTCTTCCTGTGCTATCTTGATCTGATGGTAGCTTGAGAATCCATCAGTGAATGAATAAGCTTCATGTCCACCTATGTTTTCTAACACTTCATCCGTGAAGGGTGTAGGGAAAGGGTCATGTAGGCATGCATCGTTAAACTTCCTCAAGTCGACGCATATCCTTATCCCTCCTTTTTTCTTGTCCTACACTACCATCAAGCTTATCCATTTTGATTCTTCAAATGGTTCTATGATTCCGGCTTCGAGCATCCTGTCGATCTTAGCTTTGAATTTCTTCTTATATATTGGATTTAGTCTATATGGTCATTTTCTGATTGATCTCTTGTTAGGTATAAGTATTATCTGCATTTATACTAGCTCTCTAGCTATACCCTTCATCTCTGTAAAGGTTGTGGGAAACAAGTCGTTGTAACACAATAACTCTCTTATGCTTTCTATTGTTTTCCCATCCCAGTAGTCTCCAATGTTAGTCATTTTGGGATGCTCAACTATGCCAATGTTGACTTTCTTTACTTTGATCGGTGCAACAATAACTTTTGATTCTATGGGTGGTCCTTCCATTTCTCTTTTGCCTTCTACTTCCTCGGTCTGAATATCGCACGATCGTCTTCATCTAGTGCTTCCTCTTGCACATGGTAACATGACAAGAGTTCCTTAACTGTCTCTTTGCTCCGCTTGTTTTCTTCTGTTATGAGTTCAATTTATGGTCCCTTGATGAATATGGCTCCTCTTATTTATTTAATAGATGCATCTATGTTGGGGTTCTCATGCTCAAATGAGAAAGTGACTGTAAAATTATGTTTCAATGTGGTCCAGGTTGTAGTTCCTTTGCGTAATTCCTGGTCTATATACTAGTTCGTTGGTATGCCCTCTAAGGTGTGTATAAAATGATGAGGCCATTCCTTTAGGGGTGTCATTTTCCACAACGTTCTACACTTCTCCAAGTGTTCCATTGGTGCCTCCTGTCCACCGTACCTCTATTGCTTGTTGTTTTTTTGTTCTGTGTCAAACCTTATGTGTAGTAACCATTTACATTGGTAACAATATTTGATTGTCTCTTTGTGTGTGTCGCACCATCTTTCAAGTGTGGCCTTGAGTGCTAGATCAAGTGCTAACAGTCTCTGGTTCTCTAAGACTTCGTCTTCATACTATGCCAAGAATATTTCGAAATCGTTTATTCCGTGGAAACTAGGTGGTTTCCTTATTTCTGTGTTGACCCATCTTACTGCGCAATCTATCTGTGCACATATTCTCGTGGACACTTTGTGTATCCTTTTTTGACAGTTCTCTAAACCTGTATCTGAGTCTGTTTCACATGAATTAATGCTCGACCAATTGAGTATTCCATATTCAATTGGTTTCACGTAATCCTCATTGCACACAGTTATTTTGTACAACTAGCTGATTTCCTCTAAGTCTAGGCAAGTAGGTTCTACAAACCTCTCCCCTTCCGATGGATCTAATGGCGTGATGAACCTGTATTATCCTGATTCAAATGTCATTTTCCTGGTCTTCAAGTTGATTATGGATTGGTTGTCAAATGCCCAATCCATACCAAGCAATGTTGGGTATGGTGTTGTTTCGTCCACTATTTCAATGACTTCAAAATCTCCTTTAGTGCACACTCCATCCAGGTCTATTGTTACTGCTTTCAATTTACCGATTGGTAGGACTCTGTGTTGGTTTGCTAGTTTTAGTTGAACAGGCGAATATCCTAATGTGGGCTCTCCCATGCATTTCCATGTCTTCTTTGGTAATACATTCACTTCAGATCCTATATCTAGTATGATATCTCCCATGTTGAAATCTTTGATGTTGTAATTCAGTCTAAACTCCTTACTCGTTATTCTCCTTGTATGTAGGTGATTGACTGTTTTTGGTTCTAGTTTTCCTCCTGTCTCGATGCTATATTTTTCTAGTATGTTTTGAAATATTTTCATAGATGATGGATCATTTAATACCTTTACATGTGATTATAAAAAGCCTTTGATTGTACTTACTTATCCCATCGGTTGCATTTCATTGGTATGATCCAATAGTGGAGGCATATCATACTCTGGTGCTTCCTTGGTTTGTTGCATAGTTGAAGTTGACGCCATGTCTTCCTTCTGAAATTATTTTCTAGATTCCTTGAATATTTCCTTCTCGTTCTGCGTGTCGAACTCTTTCCTTGGTTCAACGTTCCTCTTCACCCATTGATTTTGTGATGGCTCTTGTCGGCCTACGTTGTTCCCTGTTTTATCTCCTCCACGAGTAACTATGTTGATGTTTCGTCCTTCATACCTTGCTTCGGCTGAGATCCAATGAACATTCTGGTTGTTCTGGTTCCTCTTTTCATGGATCTTTACTAGTAGTGTTGGACATTCTTCTGTGTCATGATCTGATGTGTGACAATACATACAAGTCGTTGGTGGAAGTAGACATTCTCTTGCATAGTGTCCTGATGATCCGAATTTTATGAGAAGAACGAAATGACTATAGATTATTACCATATTCTTAACACAGAATAACAGAGATACAATAAAATTGGTTTTCTATTCAATAAGGGAATAAGCTAAAACTGTAAAATGCAGCGGAAAACAAGCTTGTTGGAATGGTGGCGGCTTATCTCTGAGAAGAGATGTGATGGTTGCACTCATTCGCAAGAAGATGATTAAAATGAGGCTCTCAAGGCCTTTTTAAAATAAATAGGAGTTTCAAAAACCATAAACATCCAAAAACCTAACCCTAGGAGATGAAGCACCAAAAGTCGTGTGGGCCCGTTTGGGTAAGTCAGTACATCAACTTCTCGGGGTCGTAACATTTGCATACGATCTCTGTTTTAGGTGTATGATAGTCCATTGGAAAGATCTATCCGACGGATTCAACAGTTGCACAAAATTTAATGTTGGTCAACATACCCCAAAAAACGTCGTTTAGGGCCTCAAAACGACTTCGGACGTTGAGGACCCGAAAACTGCTAAAAATAGTAAATTGTCAAAATTGCTAGAAATTTGTTTTGAGATAGCTGGAAAAGGTGGGTAGCCACCGATATCCACCTAGATCAATACTCCCTCCTTAGGAAGCAATGGTCTCCATTGCATTGATATCCCCCATCAAATGAGGAAATTTCTGTTGAATTTGGCCCCAGGTGAGCCACTTGCCTTGGTGCAGGAGTTGCCCTTATTTGACGACTCGATAAAGTTGGATCCTTGGTTGTCGAGTACCCTTGATCTATGTGTACACAATATGATCACTAGATTCTTGTTGTATGTAGTCGGGGTTGATCTTTGTTGGTGTCAGTTGTTCTACTATGTCTGAGGTGTCCAATAATGGTGGGAAATAAGGTCGAAGGAGGTCCATGTTGAACACTGGGTGCAGGCCAAGGAAGGAAGGAATGTTGAGCTCAAATGCGTTATCCCCCATAGCCTTGGTGATGGTGTACGACCCATAATGGAGTGGGAAAAGCTTCCAATGGGGTCCTATAAGGCGTTCTTTCTGCAAGTGCAACCCAACTTTGTCGCCCACCTGAAACTTATGTGGCACCCGATGTTGATCATGGAGCTGCTTGTACTTGTCATTGGACTTATGTAGGATATCCTGAACCTATTGGCGGATGTGTCAGATCCTCTGAATGAACTGAGTGGCTTTGTCAGTCTTAGTTGGAGCAGGAGAGGATTTGGTCGAGGTGACCGTAAGGGGAAGTGAAACATGTATGGGACCCAATGGTTGGAATCCCAACCCCACCTAAAAGGGGTTGTGGTCGGTTGAGCTATGCAGATCTTGGTTGTAGCTATGATGGACATAGGGAAGACTATCATCCCATGTGTGAGGCTGCTTGGAATTATACATGCACAGGACATGCACGATCATTTGATTTACGACCTTGGTTTGGCCATCAGCTTGGGGGTGGAAAGTCGTGGATTTGGTGAGTTTGGTGTCCAGCAGTGACCAGAGGCTCGGCTAGAATGTGCTGACAAATAGACTATCCCGATCTAAGAAAATGGTTTGTGGGATTCCAAAATGCACCTAGACTCATTCAAAGAAGAGTTTGGCAGTGGCTTCTGTTGTGATGCTCTTCTTCCAGGCAACCAAAATCCTCATCTTAGAAAAGTGATCAACACCCACAAAAACATAGTCATTTCCCCACTTGGTGGATGGGAGGCTTGACATGTAGTCCATTGATATGGATTCCCATGGCCTGTGAGGAGTAGGAAGAGGGGTGTACATGCCCTGTTTCTTAGTGGTTGGTTTGGTAATAGCACAGGCAGTGCAAGACCTGATATACTTGTTGACCTTCTGTCTAAGTTTCAGCCGGTAGAAATGTTTTTGTAGCATCGCCACTATCTTTTCAACGCCAAAGTGTCCTACCACCTAACTGTAGTGGGATTCCAAGATCAGCTTCACTTGCTCGCTTGATGGAACACATATATGCCCCAGATGACACAACAACCCATCCTGAAGATGGAAATTATCGACAACTTCCTTTGCACCCAACATTTGCTAGGTGGTGGTGAAGTCCTGGTCTGTCTCATAAAGTTGGGGCCATCCAGAGGTCTCATGGCTGCAAGAGTCTAGCACTGTGGTGAGTGTCGTGACTCGTGGTTTGTTGAGGTAATCAACGATGTGGTTGGTGCTTCCTGTTTTATACTTGATGTTGAGGTGGAATTGCTGCAAGTATGTGGACCACTTTTGATGGCAGTCATTCTGCATTTTTCCTTGTATCTGCATGACCTGTAGTGGCTTATGATCAATGTGGATGGTTGTCTCCCTCCCAAGAATGTAATGTCTCCACTGGCGACGGGCTTTCACAATGGAGTACATTTCTTTGTCGCAAGTAGGGTACTTACAGACAACATCTGATAGTGTCACACTATGATAGGCCACGGGGTGGCTGTGCTGCGTGAGAATGACACCCACAACATACTCTAAAGCATCAGTATCAATCTCAAAAGGTTGTTGCAGGTTTGGTAGTGAAAGTATTGGGGATGATAACAAGTGCTTCTTCAAATAATCAAACGCTTGTTGTTGGGGCCGGCCCCACGCAAATGTTTCCTTACCACCACCCTTGGTTATTTGGCTGAGGGCCCATGCAATATGGGAGAATCCCAACACAAACCTGTGGTAGAAATTGGCAAGGCCCAAGAAGCTCCGAAGCTTAGTGAGTGTGGTTGGGGATGGCCAGTCACAGATGACTTAGATCTTAGCTAGATCCACATGTACACCATCTTGATCAATGATGTAGCCTAGGTAATGGACCCTCTCCATGCTGAAGGAGAATTTTTCCAAGTTGGTGTATAGCTTGTGCTACCGTAGGGTGTGCAGAACCTGCTGAATATGTTGCAAGTGTTCAACCCAAGTCTTGTTGTAAATGAGAATGTCAGCCAGATACACCACTACAAAATTATTGGTGAATAGTCACAGGATATCATTCATCATCCTCATCAAAGTGGCTGGAGAATTTATCAGACCAAAGGGCATGACCAACCATTCAAAAAGGACTTCCTTTGACTTGAAGGCGGTCTTCCATACATCTATTTGTTCTATCGGGACATGGTGGTAGCCAGACATCAGATCAATATTACTGAAGTATTTGGCCCCCATGAATTGATCAAGGAGGTCGTCGATCCAGGGAATTGGGTATCGGTTTCTGACTGTGATTTTATTCAGAGCCTGGTAATCAATGCAAAGTCGCCAGGCTCCATCTTTCTTCTATACCAACATGATTGGGCTCCCACAAAGTGATGAGATGGGATGGATGTGCCCCTTGTGGAGAAATGCTTGGATCTGTCACTTGATCTCCTCTTTCTCTAACAAAGAGTGGCGATAGACTGGCTCATTGGGTAGTGGTGTGCCAGAGGTCAGATCGATGGGGTGCTTGACCTGGCAGTGCAGAGGTACCTCGGTAGGTGAGGAAAAGTCTGAGTATTCTTCCACGACCTTATCTACTTGCTTCTACTGTGTGGAGAGGTCGGCCACAGAGACCCTAGATGTGCCTGTGATCTTTCTCTCATTCTGAGAGTGAATCATGAAGAAGACAAAATTCCCCGTATGAGAGATGACCTTCCTGCATTGCTTAGTAGAGATCAAGGAAATATCACTAGGTGGGATAGCCTCAGGTATCTTGTACAATTTCCTGTTCAAAGTAATAATAAAACTACGATGCCTAGAATCATATATAGCATTTTTTTCCATAAATAAGGTTGGCCCAAAAGAACATCACAAACTTTGAGAGGAGAAACATCACACAATACCTCGTCTTTGAAGGGAGTGGTGTCGTACGATAGTCAGCACTGTTGGCTGATGCGGAGATCACTTCCTTGGCATAACCATCCAATGGTGTAGAGTTGTGGGTGCGGCGTTGTCGGCAGGGCCAGCCGCTTGACGACCTCTACTGAGATGAGGTTCTTCTGGCTACCACTATGAATGATGAAGTGCAACAGAGTGCCTTTTACCCACATCTGTGAATGGAAGAGGCGCTCTCCTTCTTCTCGCTCATATGTTTCATCCTGCTGAAGCTTGGTGGTAGCAACGGTGGCACTGGGTTCCACGTCAATGATCCTTCTTCCCCTTTCTAGTTCTGACTCAGAGTCAGAACCCGCATCTGATTCAAAGGCTTTCACTTCGGCCACCACCGATTGCTTTGAGTGGCAATCAGCAGTGTTATGCCAAGGCCTCCTATGGAAATCTCACCACTTCCCGGTATCTTTCTTTGTCTTTCCAGTGTACTTATGTTCTTGTGGCTTGGACTGATTGTCTTGATATTGTACATCTTTTTTCTATCCTTTGTTTTGTGGGTTGGGGCCGCCCTCTCCTGGCTTTTTTTGTGATGGGTTCCCCGACCCAAATTGTCACGTCTTTTGTTTGATCTTCTTCTCAATTTTGACGACATATCAGTAGGTCGCGCCCAAGGATGAGATGTCCATAAATTCCATTTCGGTCTAGATGTATCTATCCAGAGCACCACGATACTTGAGCACTAGATGTTGCTCTAAATCTTTGATACCCAACTTGGTGCGTAAGGTATGGAAGATATTTCTTAAATATGGCACTGCTTGGTCTCTTTCTTGCCGCAGTGTGGTCCATTTGGTATACAAGTCGTCATAACCTCCAACAGGGTAGTATTGTTGCTTACTAGCATCCCTGAAGGATTCCCAGGTGGTTTTGACTATAAATAATGAGGGTTCCTTTGTTTCCTTTTGCTCACAAAAATTTTCCCACCAATCTTTGACACGGGGAACGACTTTGAGGAGCACAAAAGTAATATTTTCTCTATTTGAAAAGTTATGGACATAAAAATACCCTTCTAGTAGATTCAACCACTTGTCTACAAAATCTGCGTCTATCTGTCCTTCAAATATAGGAATATCAAAGTTTATTTGTACCTTGAAGGGGGAGGTGCCTCCGCTCGAAGAAGATGTGTTGCCTGTTGGTAGACGCCGAAGGATTTGCACGAAATTATCCATCATCTTGTTCCTCTATTGCATGAGGGCTTCCTGAATCAATAGTTTGAAAGGATCTCCTGTCCCATCATCTTTCTTTTCTCCTTCCATGAGAGGTCGCTTGGGTGTGCGAGAGCTTTTGTCCTCAAGAGAAACAAGCTCGAGACACAGCTCTTTGTACTCCGACCTCGTTGGGGACATGCATTAAGATGGCAAGGAGCAGACCGCTCTAATACCACTGATCCATATTTTATGAGTAGAATGAAATGACTACAGATTATTAGTATATTCTTAACATAGAATAACAAAGATACAGTAAAACTGGTTTTCTATTCAATAAGGAAATAAGTTGAAACTGTAAAATGCAGTGGAAAACAAGCTTGCTGGAATGGTGGTGGATTATCTCTGAGAAGAGATGTGATGGCTTCGCTCATTCATAAGAAGATGATTAAAATGAGGCTTTCAAGGAATTTTTACAATAAATAAGAGTTTCAAAAACCCTAAACATCCAAAAACCTAACCCTAGGAGATGAAGCACCAAAAGTCATGCGGGCCCTATTTGGGTAAGTCAGTACATCAATTTCCCAGGGTCGTAACTTTTGCATATGATCTTCATTTTAGGCATATGATAGCCCATTGGAAAGATCTATCCAAGGAATACAATAGTCGCACAAATTTTTTAGGATGAGCTACATACCCTAAAAACGTCGTTTAGGGCCTCAAAATGGCTCTAGAAGTTTAGGACCCGAAAACTGCTAAAAATAGTAAATTATCAAAATTGCTAGAAAGTTGTTTTGGGCCAGCTGGAAACGGTGGGTGGCCACCAATATCCACCTGGATCACCTGATTGTTGACAATTGTGACATACGACTAGTACTCTACCTCTTCCAAAACCTCCTCTTGCTCATCCTCCACCTCTATAGCCTGCTCGGTCTCCTCTCGGCGCGTTATACTGAGGCACCTGATTATACTGCATGGTATTGTACCAAGGTTGTGCTGCATTGTACTGTGGTTTCACGTTATTATATGGTTGTTGCATAGTATTATATTGTTGTTGCACATTTTTTTATGGAGTTGGAACTTGATTAAATTGTGGTGTGGCTTGCCCAGTCATCATTTATGCCTGCACTCTATATGCATCTGATGTCATTTCTTGCATCAACTCCATAGTTCTATAATCATTTTCGTCATGGCCTACTGACTTGCAAAAGGTGCAATATGAACTCTTTAGGAATGTCTAGTATTTCTGCATCAATGTGCAGTGATATGGATCATGACCTGGTTTCTTGCATATTTTGCACCATAATCCTCCTGTTGGTAACAGATTTGGAATTCCTACTGCCATATACTGCGCGAATGTCGTACATTCGTTCTTGTGGTGTCCTTTTGTCCTACATGTGGTACACCAAATGGCTTCTTGTTTTTCCTTACTCTTATTCTAGTTTAACTAAAAAGTTAAATTCTTCAGATCCTCCTTCAGTTCTTAAATAGCTGGGTCTGTCTACTGGTACTGGTTTTATTCTAGTTGTAGGGATTCTTGCAAAGCCTCTGCCTACGTTTGGAACTTTTGTTGTCCCAGTGGATACTTTTGATGTGGGATTAATGAGTTGAAAAAAAGGTGTCGATGTTGCATATCTATCATAATATATTTTAACTTTCCCTTCATTCATTTGAATCTCTGGTCAATCTCCCAAATAGAATCTCCTAGTTTATGTCGGATTTCTATCATCTCATTCATGTATGAATACTTTAAGCTCGACTTCTGGAACTCATTTCTTAGTAACTTCTTAATGTCTGCAGTTGTTCCGGTTGTCCCTTTTGGATTGTTTGTAGCTAAACTTAGATACCAATCCAATGCACGATCCCTTAGTGTAATCGCTAGTTGTGCCAATTTAGTGTCTTCGTCTGTGATCTGTTTTGCTTCCAAAATATTCTCATAGATGAACAAATGTTTTTCAGGGTCCTCCGATGCTTCGCCTTTGAATTCTGGTAACATGATGGTAGGATCATGTCCTGCCATTTTGAATGCCGAACTAATACCTCTGCGTGGTGTAGATACTTGACTAGTGCTACTTGAACTCGTCCCTGCAATTGTTGTTCCTTGTGTAGATGTACTTCTTGTTGTATGACTACTTCTGAAATTTGGTTGTCTAAATGACAGTGTTCTCTTTAGTGTATTAGTCACACATGGTTTTATGGATTCCACATTGACATTAATATGGATAGGATTATTTCCTTCTCTTCTCATTCTTGGACCTCTCATCTTCCTCTGATATGTTGTGCGCAAGATTTCCTCAATCTGATCCACATCCTGAAGATCCTCTACCTCTTCCTCATCACTCACCAAGACTTCCCTCACGACTACAACTCTCTTCTTGGTATTCAAATTATATTGGTATGGTACTCCGCTACGCATCTTTCCAGTTGTCTCCATGATATGCTTGATATGGTCATCATCCATCATGATTGGGTCCAAGGGTTCCTCCTTCTTTCCCTTATCCTTTCCTCCTTCCATTTCTCCTCTTTTTGTCAGTGCTTCCCCCCTTCCCCCATGCATGCGGGGAAGTTTATCTTTCTGACTCCATTGTCATTACACCTTTGTTAGATAATAGTATATTAATAGAAGTATACAGTGATCGAATATACCTTCCTCGAGGTCCACATAAAAACTCTTGTTTTGCTGCGCTATACGACTTCGCTGTGTCTACTGCAAACTTTGTTATAAATCCTATCGCAATACTTTCAAGACAAAAGTCTACTGCACGGGTGAATTTGTTGTTCACCTGCTGTAACTGCTCAATCTATATTGGGGTCCACTCTAGCTTTTGAATATGGTTCATTGTGTGGTTATCCTTCAACCTTAATATCCACTCCTGCAATAAATGTGGAAAAACATAGAAAAAAACTTCGTGTAAATCAATAAACATGTATTTCTCAAGATATTTGTAGGGTGTTACTCTAGGGTTTTTGTTATCTTTCTATGAAAAATCCATCTCTTTTGTCTTTAGCCAACTTTTGATTTCTTCTTTCGTGGGATTCCATGGTCTCAACATCCCATTTTAGTAGCTCATTTCTTTCTTTTCCACTTTAATATTCTTTTGCTCTGCCTCTTCATATCTACTCAATCCTCTCTTGTTCCTACCAACGACAATGGAACCATTTGTTGGTTTACTCTTCTATTCTGTCTGAGTTTATTGACCCAGGGTTCATGTCTGTTCAGGTTTCCAGCAAAGCCTCTAAAACTATCGGCCCTTCTGGTAAACCAGAAGGAAACATAGCACACAGAATGCGTTGCACAATCTCACCCGAGATAATCTTAATGGGTGGTTGTAATACTCAGGTGTTTATAGCCTAGGATTGAGTGCGAGATAGAAGAATTGTGTATTTAACTATTATTATAAATTGTAAATGCAATATATTGTTATTGACGAATAATAAGGAGATACAACAACTCATTTATTAATCATAACGATAACTAGTGAAGACAATAAATATATGCATGCATTCATCAGATAACATATATGTTACCATGGTTCACTCCCTCCTGGGCCACATCCACAAATATTTCTCTCTCGACTCTTCTATTATAGTCGTTCTGTCACTACAGCGTCACGCACTTTACAATCCTCCACATTTGGGTAAGATCTATATAAGGTAGACTAGATCATACCATGCTCCTCAGCCTCCGACCTAACCCTCAATATTTACCCTCCTTTCTCCTCTCTAGCTCAACAACTTACGAAAATGGATCATACAACAAAATATTACATATCGCTACAACTCATAGATAACTAGCTAGACTTGATAATATTCTGAACCCCGTCTCTCTAATACAATCCAACCCCCACCCCTTATGATACCTACGTATATATATTTATCTGTATCTATATTGACGAATAAGAAGGAGATACAACAACTCATTTACTAAGAATAATGATAACTATTGAAGACAATAAAGATATGAATGCATTCATCACATAACACAGATGTTACTATGGTTCACCCCCTCCTAGGCTATGTCCACAAATATTTGGCTCTCAGCTCTTCTATTATAGTCGTTCTATCACTACAACGTTGCGCACTTTACAATCCTCCACAATTGGGTAATATCTATATGAGGCGGAATAGATCGCACCAGGTTCCTCAACCTGCGATCTAACCCTCAATATTTACCCTCCTTTGTCCTCTCTAGCTCAACATCTTACAAAAATGGATCATACAACAAAATATTACATATCGCAACAACTCATAGATAACTATCTAGACTTGATAATATTCTGAACCCCATCTCTCTAATACAATCCAACCCCCACCCCTTATGATACCTAAGTATCTATACTTATACATTTTCTTGCTCTTTAGCCATTACAATCCATTACCAAAACCCTAACCCTACCATCGTTAGGTCTTCCCTGCATGCACGCGTGTTGTTCTTCCTTCCAGCTATCGCTTTCCTCGTGCATGCTTTCTTTCCAAAAGTCACCTTGATTTTCCGCTTTGGCCTACTTCCAACACTTTTTGTATCTCTTTCTGTTGTGATCTATCTTCCCTAACTTCTCTGCAAGATGTAGAACAATATGGGACTTCATGTGTATGTTTCATTTCCTCTCTTCCAATGCTTCTTATTGTCCATTGGTTCTTCCTCTTGTATATCTCTAACATATATAAAAAGCATTAAAATCTTTCTTGACTTCAAATCTTCAAGACCTATTATGTTCACTGTTTAAATATCAATGGCCATACTATTCATAAAAGTCCTTTTGTTGATATAACTTACGTTGAAGGTTTTTCTTTCCCTGTTTTGTTGTGCCTTTCATCGCTTGTCTTCTTGTGACCAACTAATTCGTATTTTTCCACTGATTCCACTCATTCCAATTGTAAATATTTTATTTCATATATCTATAATATTTCTAGAATTTCCAATGATCTATCTTTGTCCATATATCATAAGTTGTCCATATCTTTGCTACTCAATTGTCCACAATTTTGACCCATATGTCACTATACTATTATGAAGGATTCTTTGTTTCAACTCATCATCACATATTCTTGTTTCTCAGACTGAATCAAATATGTCCACTAATCTTCAATACATCCAAAAATAAATTTATGCTTTCCTAGAAAACATTTCAATGATATTCCTCTAGTATATGCATGGGAACACTACTTCTCAATCAATCAATTTATCATTTTTTACTTATGATACCTGCCTACTCTGAATTTGTCTCTGCGAACACTTCCAACTTCCTGGTGGACGATTCTCTGATTTGTAGTAACTACTGCATAGACTCCCCCTATTCAAAATTCATATTTGTTGGGAGTCTCCAAGCCCGATGGCTTAGAACAATGGAGGAATCCTTCCTAATGTAGAGTAATCTTCCTCCTCATCTATAGACTCATGTTCTCTTTGAAATCTGACTTCTTCCTTTTTATCCTATGGATTCATTATGATCTTGCACTACAATTCCTACGAGTATAATTTCTTGTGCATGTTCTTTATTCACCTGCTCTTACTTTCTTTCTCACTACTACAAATGCTACGATCTCTAGGACTTGGTCTTCATTAATCTATTCTTCTTGTTTTTCATTTCTTCTCCAAACCTTCTTGTATTTGGCATATTCCTTTTTTCCAGTAGATTTATCCTAATATTGTATTATTTCCAATCCTAAGAGTATGACTTCTAGGTGTCCTTCATTCATTGTTTCTTCCTTTACCTGTTCTTGTTTTCTTTTCCAAACCTTCTTATATATGATAGTAGTGTTATATTTCATAGAAGTATCCATTGTGCTTCTACAATCATGAGTTATATGTCCATAATTATGGAATTTGTAACATTCAATGTTTTGTGGAGCCACATAAGCATTTCTTTCTTGAACATTTCTTCCATAAGCCCTGCAATCTACAACCTTGTTTCTAAAGTTAGTAAAAATAAAACAGTGACCATAAAAGAAATTTACATACATGTGAGTGAATGATCTTGTTTGTGGTGTAGTCCTTGTGAATTCTTGTTTTGGATGATCATGATATTATCTTTTGTTGATCCCTTCATCATTGAAGTTTCTTTGTTACTTGAATCTGGAAGGTCTTCTTGAATATGTATCTCTATTATACTCATTTTTCTTTGATTCTTGTTGACCATGATTCATTCCTTTGAGTACTTTTGCATAGCTGTTTTTCTTTTCTTTATTCTTCCTTTTTGGCAACCTGGAGTGCTTCTCTTCAAATTTATTTTCTAATGATGTGGATGTTTCTCTCTCTTCATCATTCTTGCTGAGCTTGAAAATTTTAACTCTTAATGTGGCAACTTCTTATTCAAGCTTCTCAACCTCTTCTTCTTTCTTCATCATTTTAATCTTCATGACTTCTTATGTTCTCTTTGCTTCTTCAAGTTGTATTTTCAAGGAGATGATTTATTCTTCAAGCCCCATTTCTTGTTGACTGAATTATTTTTCAAGCTGGTTTAAATCCTCAGATATTTCCTTGAGATGATATGTCAAAATATTATCTCTCCTTTCTGCTTCATTTCTTTGTGCTTCTATTTCAGATTCCAAACATTGCTTCTATTCCATCTGACTTGTGTATGTTTCTTCAATCCTTCTAGCTTCTTCTAGATGAGATTTTGGATTCACTATGACCTGTTGGGATTCTTCGGAACTTTCTTGAGAATTATTCTTAACTAATTGTTATTCAATAGACTTTTTTTTCTTCCTTTCTTTCATCAATTTGTCTAAAGAACTGATTAATTATGCATCAAGATATGTTATGTCTGCTTCACAATCTTCTTCTATTGAATTTTTTTGACATGATGGACATCTTTATTCTTGTTTGGATTTAACCTCTTCTTTGTTCTGCTCAATGTGATTTGGCCTTGTGATGGGATGATATTTATTTGAATAGATATTTTGTAACCTTTCCCAAAGTTCTTTGGCTGATGAACATTTTCCCACCTTCTCTTTTACTGAATCAAGTAATCCTTCCAAGATGAAATCCATTGATATTTTTTTGTTTCTTTTCAATTCCTTATTGGCTTCAATATTTGGTTTCTTAGTAGTGTTGGACATTTGGTTTGGAAATTTTTTTTGGACAATCGTTTGTCATTTATGTTAAGCCTTGGAGAGTCATCTTAGAGCTTGATGTCAACCCTTGAACAATTTTGATAGTCCCTACGGTGTGGTTTTGTTATCCGAAGTTTAATGAAGAATATGGATAGAAAGGACAAGTTGAATGTAGGGAAGACCCTCATTAATATATATTACTCTTTGTGTCATTTTCAATGATATGCGTAATTCCATGTGGTTCATCACGATTAGGGAGATATGGCCTTGTAAAGTTGGAAGCCCCAAAGAGTGGACAAGAAGCCCCTATTTTGTTATAAGTCTTGGTCAAAGGGACAAAGTTGTTATAACAAGAAAACCCTAGAATCCCTAAATTAAGGAGAGGAGTTACCTAGCACAAGTATATTAGAACCTCAGGGAGTCATTCACAAGTACATTCACACACTTACAAGTGAATATCTATTTTGTGAATGTTATGGTCTAGTATTGTGATCTTTTGGCTAGTTTGTGAAAACATTTTTCTGAGGTAGAAAAGGAAGGTAGAAGGTGAAAGTCTCAGAGTTGCAACAAACATGAGTAACCCTAATTAATTCTATTGGCATCCATGTATGCAAAGTCATTGCAGAATGTATTGAGCAACTAGATCTTCTAGTTGGTTCTCCATCACTCCACTTCTGGGTTATTTATAATGTATTTCATCCATCACAGATACTCCTATGACCTCACACATTAGGGGGCATCTGTTATAGCAAGATTTTCATCACCCTATGCAATCTTTCACAAGAGGACTTCTTCCATTTCCCTATGCAGACTTATCATCTCTATTTGTAAATCCTAGAGCCAAAAATACATATTTTTCCACATGTATGCATCTTTCCTACTATACAGCATGTGTATACACAGGTTGCACCACTAAATCCCATGTACATTGGGATTTGTGCCAAAAAATGAAAATTAATGTTGGGTTTCCATGTCACAATAGGAGATCTATTATCCTTAGCCTTCCATATACTGGAAACGTTTCGGCTCGACCCTTTAGGTCCATTTGAAGGCTATAAATGTGCTAATTCAGAGCTATGGAAAGAAGGAGAAAGAATTCAACTTTGAGAGAAAAGTTACTGTGGAGAAATTATTTACTTCAGATTGAGTCTACATCCCTTTTTCCTTTAAGTAAGAACACAGTGTTCAGCCCGTAAGATATTCCCTTATTGATTGAGAAACTCATTACTTCTCTTTTATGAGCTTGCCTTTGGTGGAGGATTGAAGTGGTGGAGGCCCAGCTGGAAGGAACTTAGTTTCTCGGTTCCCAACCATGCCAACACAAAAGTCTGTAACAGTTTCACTTCTGTTGATCATATATTAATAGAAATACTATTTTGTCGTCCTATTGATATCTTGCAAATATTTGAATTATTATTCCATGGAAGTATTTGTCATGTTTGTTAATGGATTATGCTATTGAATGTGCTAACATTATGTATTATCACCATATGCTTGCTTTGCATGGTTGTTGAGGACTAGTTGCAGGTATATTGCCTTGGGTCAAGTTCTCAACAGTGGACTTCATCGAACGTTTGGATGAGGTAGGCATTTTATCTTGTCTTGCTAGCATATTTGTTCACATAACATACTTGAGAAGAGATTTTATTTCTACAATCATTTCTGTCTGTTGTGGTTTACCCTAGCCATAGAGAGATTTTCCTCATAAAACTTTCTGGGGATTTGTAGTTTAGGGTTTTCTATGATGGTGAGTGTTAGAAATATTATACATGTTAAGGATTTGCAGATGGACACCATTGATGGGAAAAAACATTTATTCTTCCAAATAAATGCCTAAGTTCTGTGGATTTACCTAATTTGTCTCAGTTGTTTTCTTTTTAATTTGTTTCCCATTGATTTCCTTCCTTGAAGGCTCTCTATGTTTACTATTTGGTAGCAGTATTTTTATTTGGTGGAACAATTGTTACAAGCACACACATGCACGTGGGGTGGCTCCTAATGAGAATGAAAGAATCCCATTTGATTACAGATCAGTATCGAATCGATTGTCTCATGGATTATCATTTTAACACTTTTGTTGCATCTCCCTAAATTGATTTTATACACTTAATTTCTATGTTGAATGGGGAAAGCGCTTTGAATGGAATTTTACTAGGCTTGGTTTTTTTGTCTCTTCCTGTAGTAGTTAAAGTTAAAGACCCTGATTAGAGAAGTTGATGTTGAGTTGATCCATATTTTATGATAAAAATGAAATGAATACAGATTATTATCAAAAGATTCTTAACACAAAATAGTATATATAGAATAAAATTGGTTTCTATTCAATAAGGAAATAAGATGAAACTATAAAATGCAATGGAAAACAAGCTTTCTAGAATAGTGGTGGCTTATCTCTGAGAAGAGATGTGATGGTTGTGCCCATTCACTAGAATATGATTATAATGAGGATCTCAAGGCCTTTTTACAATAAACAAGAATGTCAAAAACCCTAGACATTCAAAAACCTAACCCTAGGAGATGAAGCACCAAAAGTCATGTGGGCCCCGTTTGGGTAAGTTAGTACATCAACTTCCCGAGGTCGCAACTTTTGCATACGATATTCATTTTACGCACACAATATCCCATTGGAAAGGTCTATACAAGGATTACACGTGATGATTGTAGTTAGCCCTAAAAACATTGTTTAGGGCCTCAAAATGGCCCTGAAAGCCAGGGACCCGAAAACTAGGAAAAATTGTCGAACTGAGCCAGTTGGAATAGGTGGGAGGTCACCGACATCCATCTAGATCAATCCTCCTCCCTTAGAAAGATATGGTATCAATTTCATTGAGTGCCCCCATTAGATGAGGAAATTTCTACTAAATTTGGCCCGCAATAAGCCACTTTCCTTGGTGTAGGAGCTGCCCTTCTTTGACAACTCGATAAAGATGGATCCTTTCCTAGTGAGTGTCCTTGACCTGTTTGTACACAATATGATCACTAGATTAATTTTGTATGCAGTCGAGGTTGTGCTTTATTGGTTTCATCTATTCTTTTATCTCTGAGGTTTCCAATAATGGTGTGAAATAAGGTCGAAGGAGATCCACGTTGAACATTGGGTGAAGGCCTAGGAAAGGAGGAATGTTGAGCTCAAAAGCATTATCACCCACATCATTCATGATGGTGTACATCCCATAACAGAGTGGGCGAATATTCTGATGGGGTCTGGTGAGGTTTTATTTCTACAAATGCAACCAAACTTTGTCTCCCACCTAAAACTTATGTGGCACCCAGTGTTGATCATGGTGTTGCTTGTACTTGTCATTGGACTTCTTTAGAATATCCTGAACCTATTGACGGATGTGATGGATCCACTCAATGAGCTGGGTGGATTTGTTAGCTTCATTTGGATCAGAAGATGATTTAGTCGAGGTGACTGCAAGGGGTAGTGAAACATCTATGGAACCCAATGGTTGGAATCCCAACCCCACCTGAAAGGGGTTGTGATAGCTATACTGGAAATAGGGAATAGGGAATAATGGAAATAGGGAATACTCCCATCCCATGTGTGAGGGTGCTTGGAATCATACATGTGCAGGATATGCATGATCATTCGATTTACGACCTCGGTTTGGTCATCTATCTGGGGATGGAATGTTATGGATTTGTTGATCTTGGTGTCCAATAATGACCAAAGGCTCAACGAGAATGTGATGAGAAATCAACTGTCCTGATCTAAGACAATGGTTTGTGGGATTCCAAAATATACCTGGACTTGTTCAAAGAAGAGCTTGGCAGTGGCATCCGCTGTGATGCTCTTCTTGCAGGCAGCCAAAATCTCCATCTTAGAAAAGCGATCAACAACCAAAAAAACATAGTAATTTCCCCGCTTGGTGGATGGGAGGCCTGACATGTAGTCCATGGAGATGGATTCCAATTTCCTGTCAGGAGTAGGCAGAGGGGTGTACAAGCCCTATTTCTTAGTGGTCAGTTTGCAAATAGTGCATGCAGTGCGGGACCTAATATACTTGTTGACCTCTTGTCGAAGTTTCGGCCAGTAGAAATGATTCTACAACATTTCCACTATCTTTTCAATGTCAAAGTGTCCTGCTACCCGATTGTAGTGGGCTTCCTAGATCAGCTTTGCTCACTCACTTGATGGAACGTAGATATGGCCCATACAACACAACAACCCATCCTGAAGATGGAAATTAGCAACAATTGTGTTTGCGCCCAACATTTGGTAGGTGGTGCTGAAGTCAGGGTATGTCTCATAGATTTGGGGCCTTCCAAAGGTCTCATGGCCACAAGAGTCTAGCACCATGGTGAGTGCCATGATTGGCGGTCTGCTGAGGAAATGAACAACGTGGTTGGTGCTTCATGTTTTATACTTGATGTTGAGGTGGAATTGCTGCAAGTATGTGGACCACTTCTGATGGAATTCATTTTGTATTTTTCCTTGTGTTTGCATGAAATGCAGTGGCTTATGATTAGTGTGGATGATTTCCTCCTTCCTAAGAATGTAATGTCTCCATTGAAGATAGACTTGCACAATGGAGTACATTTATTTGTCGTAATTAGGGTACTTACGGAAAACATCTAATAGTTTCTCAGTATGATAGGCCATGGGGTGGTCGTGTTGAGTGAGAACAATAGCCACAACATAGTCTGAAGCATTTGTCTCGATCTCAAAGGATTGTTGCAGGTTCGGTAGTGAAAGTACTGGGGTTGAGCACAAGATTTGATTCAAATCATCGAACACTTGTTGTTGGGACCATATGCATGCAAATTTATACTTACCACCACCCCTGGTTACTTGGCTAAGGGCCCGTGCAATATGGGAGAATCCCAACACGAACCTGTGGTAGAAATTGGCAAGGCCCAATAAGCTTCGAAGCTCAGTGAGTGTGGTTGGGGCTGGCTAGTCATGGATGACTTAGATATTAGATAGATCCACATGTACACCATGTTGATAAATGATGTAGAATAGGTAATGGACTCTATCCATGTCGAAGGAGCGTTTTTCCAAGTTGGCGTATAGCTTGTATTGTTGCAGGGTGTACAGAACCTGTTGAATATGTTGCAAGTGTTCTTCCCAAGTATTTTTGTAAATGAGAATGTCATCGAGATACACCACTACAAAAGTATTGGTGAATGGTCACAGGATATCATCCATAATCCTCATGAAAGTGGCTGGAGCATTTGTCAAGCCAAAGGGCATGACCAACCATTCAAAAAGACCTTCCTTTGACTTGAACGCAGTCTTCCATACATCAGTCTATTCTATTAGGACCTGCTGGTATCCATACTTCAGATCAATCTTACTGAAGTATTTAGCCCCCATGTGTTGATCAAGGAGGTCGTTGATTCAAGGATTCAGATGCTAGTTTCTGACTATGATTTTATTCAGGGCCCAGTAATCAATGCAGAGTCACCAGGTTCCATATTTCTTCTATACCAGAACTATTGGGCTCCCGCAAGATGATGAGTTGGGATGGATGTGCCCCTTGTAGAGGAGTTCTTGGATCTGTTGCTTTATCTCTTCATTCTCTAACAGAGAGTGGCGATAGACTGTCCCATTGGGAACTAGTGTGCTTGGGGTTATACCGATGGGGTCCTTGACCTGACAGTGTAGAGGTACCCCGGTAGGTGAGGAGAAGATATATGATTATGCTTCCACGACCTTATCCACATGCTTCTGTTGTATGGAGAGGTTGACTGCAGAGAACTTGGATGTGGTTGTGATCTTTTTCTTATTCTCAGAGAGAATCATGAAGAATAAAAACTTCCTCATCTAATTTATAAAATTCTTGCATTTCTTGGCAGAGATCAAGGAAATAGCACAAGGTGGGACTGCCTTCAGTATCTTGTACAATTTCTTGTTCAAAGTAATAATAACACTGTGAGGCCTAAAATCATATACATCATGGAGTTTCCATAAATATGGTTGGCCCAAAATAACATTACAAACTTTGAGAGGGGAAAAGTCACACAATACCTAGCCTTTGAAGGGCTTGATGTCGTATGACATACGACATTGTTGGTGTACATGATTATCACTTCCTTGGCGGAGCCATCTAATGGTGTAGGGTTGCGGGTGATACATTATTGGTAGGGTGAGTCGCTTGACAACCTCTGTTGATTATGGCTATGCTATCAATGATGAAGTGCAGCGGGATACCCTTCACCCACATATGTGATTGAAAAAGGCGCTCTCCTTCCTCTGGATTGTCTGGTTCACCAGGATGGATCTTGGTGGTAGAAATGGTAGCACTAGGTTCTGCATCAATGATCTCTGTCCCCCTTTCTAGTTTTGACTTAGATTCGGAACCCGCATATAATTCAGAGGCTTTCACCTCAGCCACCAACGACTACTTTGATTGGAAATCAACAGTGTTATGCCAGGGGATCTTATGGAAATCACACCACTTCTCGATATCTTTCTTTGTCTTTTCGGTGTCCTTCTTTTCTTATGGCCTAGACTGGTTGTCCTGAGGTGGTTCATCTTTGGTTTGTCCTTTTTTTTGTGGGTTGGGGCTGCCCTTTCCCGTGTTTTGTTGTGATGGGTTCCCAAGCCCAAATCATCGCATCTTTTGTTTGAGCTTATGCTCTATTTTGACAGCATATTGGTAAGTTGCACCAAAGGATGAGATGTCAAGAAACTCCATTTCATCCTAGGTGTATATATGCATACCTCTACGATACTTTAGCACCATATGTCACTCAAAATCATTGATACCTAGCTTGGTGCACAAGGTATGGAATATATTTGTGAACTCGGGCATTGCTTGGTCTCGTTCCTGCCGTAGTGTGGTCCATTTTGCATACAGGTCGTCATAACTTCCAACAGGGTAGTATTGTTCCTTAATAGCATCCCTGAAGTAATCCCAGGTGACCGCGACTGTAAATAATGAGGGTTTCTCTGTTTCCTTCTCCTCATAGAAAGTTTCCCACCAATCTTTGACATGGGGAACGACTTTGAGGAGCACAAAAGTAATATTTTTCTCTATTCGAGAAGTTATGGATAGATAAATACCCTTCTAGTAGATTCAACCATTTGTCTACAAGATCTGCATCCATATGACCTTCAAATATAAGAATATCAAATTTTATTTGTACCTTGAAGGGGGGGTGCCTCCGTTTGAGGAAGATGTGTCGCCTGTTGGTAGCTGCTGAAGGATTTGTGCAAAACTATCCATCATCTCGTTCCTCTGTTGCATGAATTATTTTCCGAGCAACATTTTGAAGGGATATTCTGTCCCGTCGCCTTTCTTTTCTCCTACCATGAGAGGTCGATTGGGCGTGAAAAATATTTTGTCCTCAATAGAAACAAGCTCAAGACCCAATTCTTTGTACCCTGACCTCATTGGGGACACGCATTAAGAACAACAAGGAGGAGACCTCTCTAATACCACTGATCTGGATTTTATGAGCAGAACAAGATGAATATAGATTATTATCAAAAGATGCTTAACACATAATAACAGATATATGGTAAAACTAGTTTCTATTCAATAAGGAAATAAGTTGAAACTGTAAAATGCAACAGAGTTTTCTAGAATGGTGGTGGCTTATCTCTGAGAAGAGATGTGACGGTTGCGCCCATTCGCTAGAAGATTATTACAATGATGATCTCAAGGCATTTATACAATAAACAAGAATGTCAAACTAGACATCCAAAAACCTAACCCTAGGAGATGAAGCACCAAAAGTCATGTGGGCCCAATTTGGGTAAGTTAGTACATCAACTTCCCGAGGTCATAACTTTTGCATACAATCTTCGATTTAAGTGCACGATATCCGAGGAATAAACATGTTTCTTGTGGCGAGCCCTACAAATATTAACTATGGTGATCCCTAAAAATGTTGTTTAGGGCCTCAAAATGACCCTGGAAGTCAGGGACCCAAAAACTAGGAAAAAACTGTTGAACTGGAAAACTACCAAAATGAGCTAGTTGGAATAGGTGGGAGGCCAACGACATCCATCTGGATCATTAGGTTTAGTGTGTTTCTATGTGTGACTCCTATATAGATCATAACAGAGCACAAATCAAATTTCCTTCTGTAGCTTAGTCCAGAAACATTACATGAGTCCAACATCGAGGGAAAATTAAAAAGAAAGCACATTGAATCCCCCTCAAATATTTTTTAGAAAGTAAACCAATACTCCTTCCATGTTTCTGTAGGTAACCAAAATCTTGGTCTGACTTTCTCATCACTTTTAATTTTCCAAGGCTGCTTCGAGATATTATTTGTATTCAAAGTTTTATGAAAAAAATCACAGGTTTTCAATAATTCTTATAAAAAAGTTTATTTATTTATTTTTAATTAGAACGATTAAGGTGGCTCCATAATACAAAAAGAACTTACCACCATTTAGCAGAAACGCATTCAAACTACACAATGCTCCCCACTTCGGGTGGTGAAATTTCTTAGATATATAAAGGAGAGAGTATTGAAGCCACACCTACACCTAACCCTACCAGTAATCTCCCCGCTATGAGCATAGCAGGATTCAGTACAAGGCCCATTAGAATTGCTCCTACAAAGAAAACAACGTCCACTAGAAACAACGACATTCGTCTCCCAAATCATTCACTAAATTGACCTCCAAAGGTAGCCCCAAAAACCGCTCTAGCAAAAGCCATACTAACAATGTTCTCCTGCAAATGTATGTGTCTTCCCACTGATTTAAAATCATCTCTGATATACAAACGAGCACCTAATATTACACCTGGAATTCCAAAATAAATATTGAAGTTTGTCCATGGTGAAATACAATGCAAAGATATTCACCATATCTTCCAAACATGCAAGAGAAATCAGTATATATCGTAAACATTGGAAAATGATAAAAGATTAAACAGATATATCCCATCTTGCTTGTATCATAACCGAAGAGAAAACCTCCAATGCATGCAACAAGTGAAATCTAAGCATAAATGGGTATGAAATCCATCGAAATTTCCAACAATCATTCAAAATGCTAGACAATATTTGATATGAAAGCAGCGTTGGTATTGTATATGGAACCATATGAATGACCCTGATCTCACGCCATATGATAGTGACATAAAAATTTGTATATTCGTTAAAGAATATGATAGCGACATAAAACTTCATATAGTGATTTCCTAAAATGATAGGAAAACAAGGCAATTTAGCTAGTAATTAATCTAAGCCATGTCAATGCTATAATCCCTTGGAGGGACAAATAATCTACTAAAAGTTTAACGAGGATATATATATTTAGATTACAAGAATTAAAATCCAAATTATTATTGCACCAACCTCCCACGCATTTATGTTATATATATATAATGTGTGTTTACCCCACTCATTCATCCAAGATTTCAATTACAACATTGATTCATGCCTTGATAACATTTGTTTATGTCCCTGTGACAACTTCTTTGTATAATATAATCAATACAACCAAAACATGTCCTGTTGCAACCAACAAAAGGACCATCTTTTGATTAAAAGTTGACATAACATTTATTTTATCATTTGATTAAAGGTGACATATCATTTCTTTACGGAAACCCCACCATTGTCAAGAGAGGACGCCCTTTCAATTCCATGAAGTCTATAACCGATCTCACGTACTCGTAGTTCACAGCCATTTTCGCTTGGTTGATCAATTTTACAGCAAAAGAAAGCGGTTTGTTTGTCAGGTCTCCCATTGTTGTCTTCGTGCATGCGAAGGAAATCGCATTTCCATAGAAACACTTCCCTCAAATATGATGTGGGCACCTACGGGAAATATGAAATGCACTTCCTGCTCCACGGGAATTTTTTGAGCCCTTTGTTCTTGAATGCCACAGACTTATCGATAGATCATCAAAGGTTGTGCACTTGCCTTCCTCTCCTTCTTCTTGTTTCTTGAGTGACTCAATCTCCTTCGGACCAAATTGCTTAATGATTGAAATGGTTACAATTGCCTCGGTTTCAAAATATTTCTCTTGTGCCCCAAAATGACTCCTAAGAAAGGAGTTATTCCTTCTAGAAGTCAACTAGTACATGAAACATACCCTTAATTGTTTCCAATGTGTCTTTCTCATATGAGTTCTCATTTGCGAACATAATATCTCATTGGAAAACTCTCCTTGAGCTCTTTCATTTAAGTTGTAGAGACTTATGTGGCCTCTTTTTGGATTTTGGATTTTGCAACTCTGAGACTCCTGTGTTGAAGAGTCTCAACTCTTGACTTCTCAATCTCTCGGTATCCGAAACTACGAAATGGAGTCAGATCAGCTTATTCTGGTGTTTCGCATTTCATCGTTTCATCATTCTTGTCGTGAGTTGCTTCCTTGATCCATTTACTATAGCTTTTATTGATGAGGTCCTAGACAATGTAGGAGGACAGGAAGTCTATTCATTTACAGATGGATTTTTAGGCTATCACCAGATCAAAATTGCTAAGGAGGACAGACATAAGACCACATTTGCAATAGAATGGGGCTCTTTTCAGTACACTTTGATGCCTTTTGGTTTGAAGAATGCACCAACCATATTTTCCGGGACCAAATTGCTTGATGATTGAAATGGTTACAATTGCCTCAGTTTTATAGAGGTCTTAGAAGTCTCTCGAGAGTCCAGAGATTTCTCGGAGTGGAAGTTATGGTGGTAGGTAGAAATTAACTTTTCCAACACTTCCCCTAATTTCTACTACTAATTACATCAATATTTACAATGCCCAATGCTTCTCTCAAATACTCAAATTGGTCTTGTGCTAAAGCCTTTGTAAATATGTATGCAAGTTGTTCCTTTGATTTGCAATGTTGTAGGATAAGTTCTCCATTGTTGAAAATTTCTCGAATGAAGTGATATCTAGTGTCAATATGCTTCATCCTCTTGTGAAAAACATGATTCTTTGATAGTGCAATGGTGGACTTGTTGTCATAATAGATTGTAGTAGGCTCCTCTTGATTATGCATTAGATCCTTCAATATTCTTCACATCCAAACTATTTGACATGCTGTCGATGTACCTTCTACATACTCTTCTTATGTTGATGAGATTGTCACTATTGGTTGCTTCTTTGAGGCCCATGCCACAAATCTTGTTCCAAGATGAAATGAATATCCAAATGTTCTCTTTATGTCATCAATATTCCCTGCAAAATCACTATCTGTGTATCCAATCAATTGCAGATTATTTGAAATGGAATATAGTGTGCCATGATTCATAGTTCTTGAATGTATCTTAACAACCTTTTTCCTTCTTGCCAATGTGAATTATTCGGTGTGTCCATGAATCTATAAATCAAACTGACTCCATACATTATATCTGGCCTAATCGTTGTGAGATACATCAAACTTCCAACCAATTTTCTGAATATGGTTCAATCAAAATCTGTCTCATTTTGGTCTCTAATTAGTTTTGCAATTTATCATTCTAAACATTTTTAAAAAATCTTTTGCAGATTTACATTGGCAAATTAAAATGACTTTATCATTTTGTGTGACTTCAATGCCAAGAAAATATTTATTTAACCCCAAGTCTGTCATCTCAAATTACTTCTTCATTGTTGATTTAAACATATCAATAGAGAGATTAACTGTATAGATCAAACCATGAACATATAGGCAAACAATCAAGATCTGACCTTGATCATTGACTTTGGTGTATAGTGTACGCTCATTAGTGCTTCTTATGAATTCATTTTTTATCATGTATGAATCTATCCTACTATACCAAGCTCTTGGTGCTTGCTTCAATCCATAAAGTGTTGTTGGCACAGGGGCAGACCCAAGGTTAAGCTCTAAGAGCACACCAGCAAGCCCTAACTACTGGCCTTTTCGGCAACACCTGTGAAGCATATGCATTCTCACCTGAAGCAGTTATGAGGGGGTTGCAGGACAGATATATCTACAACCAAAGGGAATATCAAGTGGATTTAATACAAGAACATCACAACATTCATATATCACTTATCATCATAGATCTATTATGTACATCTACTTATCAGATCTAAAACAATAATGCAATCACATTATATCAATGACAGAGATAAAATACCAATCACACACAACACAAGATGTATGTGGTTCACCCTCTCTCTAGGGCTACATCCACAGAACTATGCTATAATATATTAAGGTGTAACACCCTGTTTCCCCCAGTTTGTAAAAATAACTGGACTGGCCAAGAACTGTGGAAAACTCAGAAATGTAAATACGTGATGTGAATGGACCTTGTGGAAAAGGTCAATGAATGTGAATAATATTATGAATTTATATTGCAGGACTACTGAGAGGGGATATGCTCAAAAAGAGACCACAATGGTTGTAGAAAGGCAGTGGAAGGCACCTAGAAAGGTGACGTTAACTTCCACCAAAAATCAATACTCTATTTGGACTTCACTGGCCCAAAGAACCTAAAGTGGCTCGTTGGCCCCGAATTAAATGTCTCACAGTATGGTAGGTAGATGGCTCCTCAGGAATTAATAAGGGATGGGGAGGTGAACCGCCCATCTGTAGAGCCGTCAGACCTGACCAGCACGAGGGAAATCACGCCATACGCAACCTCGCAAGAGGATAAGGCATGGGGTAGAAGCGATTGGGGGCAGACGCGAGGGGAGAAAGAGAACTCTGGCGATATCTAGAGTGAGTGATAGCAGAGAGGAAGGAGAGTAACCTTCGCTCTTGGTCACTGGCAAACAGAGACACAGTATCAGAGCATCGTGGTCTCAGCTCGGGGGTGGCTAGTGGTAAATCCATTGGGAGTCGCTAAGCCTACGGTTGGGTTGAAATGAGAACCCCTCTCAGTAGTTGTATAACTCTTGGTGTTACTTTCTGATAAGTTTTTTGCCTTTGGCATCTTGAAATATATGTATTCTAACAATTATGCTCATAAGCTGTGAAATTGTGAATACTTTCAGTATAAGAATGTCTGTATGATGTTTTGATCAGTATTGGTAGTTGTATGTTTATAATGGAAAGACTACGTATGGATTATGTTCTCATAAATTGTTATTTATATGCATACTAATCTAATTCAGACTTCACGCCTAGTTCTCGGGAGAGAGATAACCTTATATGCCTCAGATAGTACCCTGGGTAAACCTCCCCATAGAGATACCCTTCTTAAAAATCCCATCAAGAGCCTGGAAGGAGGACGTGAAGGTGCAAGGCCTTAAGAAATCCCTGATAAGTATCGAATTGCCGGAAGATATCCCATCGGGAGATCTGTGGTCACTCACGACCGTCAGATCGGAAGAAGAAACTAGAGTGTTAAGTGCCTTAACTCTGAATAGGTGTTGATCAACGGACGAGATCTCGTCGGGAAACCTATGGTCACACATGACCGTTAGATTGGTAGGAGAAAGTAGGGCATTAAATGCCTTAACACTTGGTCTCTCTGTGTCTTCGTCGGTAGTGAAGAGATCAGGATCGTAGATCCCCAAGGTCCATGAGAACATCTGGACCGTTGATTTGTCCACGTCCAGGAAGTCGTGGGAGAATGCACAAGTTAGGAACCTATCTAAGCCATCAGATCTCGGTTGGAAAACTCGACAGCCATTGGATCTGTCAAGAGATACCTGAGGGTTAAACCCCCAGTGAATAGGAGCGAAAGCCCCAAAATAGATCTGGACCATCCGATTAAGGAGGCCACGTGTCGTGAGATTTCCCATTTCGAGAAATCGGGAATCGTGAACTCGGGAGTTCTGGTGATGAGAGATCGGGACTTTCCATGGTGGAAACCCCGAGACAGATCTGGACCATCCGATTAA